>BQKN01065843.1:140324-199968 GCA_022839385.1 Asparagus kiusianus | reverse complement strand
ATATATATATATATATATATATATATATATGGGAAATATGATTCTAAGGAGCAACCTTAGATTGAATGTAAAGATGTACCTCTAAATGTATGGATTTAACTATTTCAATAGACGATCCGCTCCATCATCATGATCTAAACATCTTAAAACATCTATGAAATAAAAATCATGATATTTGAATATTTCTAACGCATATTTTTTATTATCTCTTTTGTTGTGTTACCGTAAACTGTTAATTTTACTATCACTTGATACATTAGTAACTGCAATCCAATATACCTAATATTTAGTTTATATGCCATCCGAATCATATAGATCAAAATTAACGAAGTGGATCATGTTAATTGATTGCATATAATATAATTTTGAAGGTGCATCACTAAATTCAATCTAAGGTAACTCCTTAGAATCATATATATATATATATATATATATATATATATATATATATATATATAAGAAGGCTCCTTAGGGTGCATCTAAGGATGCACAATCTCAGCCATCCACTCAACCAATCTCAAACTAATCTGAGCCCCTCCTTCAAAAACACATCCCCTAAAACCCTCTCCCCTTCTTCTCATTTCAGACCAAATCTCAGTCCCCCTCCTCTCCTCCGCCCAACCTTGCCATCAGCCATCGCCACCTGCCTTGCTCGCAAGCGCTGCCGCGGCCTACCCTCGAGTTTTGGCTTCGCCACCGCTTCGCGCCTCGCCCCTTCTTATCATTTCAGACCAATTCTCACCCCCCTCCCTCCTCTCCTTTACCTGACCTCGCCGTCGGCCCTCGCTGCCTGCCTCGGCCATTTCCGCCCGACCTCGTCCACCCTCTTTTCCACCGCTCCTCACCTTGCCTCTTCTTCTCATTTCAGACCAAATCTCAGCCCTCTCGCTCCTCTCTACCGCCCGACCTCACCGCTTGCCCTCGCCGCCCTCCTCGCCCAACCTCGCCTTCCATCTTTGCCCGTCGTCTTTCTCGGGTTCCCTCATAGCCGTCGCTCCCTCGAGCTCAGCCTTCACCCGCCCTCCATGCTGCTTCCCACCTCACCCTCTTTGCCTGCCCTATTCCTTGAGTTCCCTCTTTATTGCCGCTCTCTTGAACTTGGGTTTCACCTGCCCTCACCTCAGCACCCTCAAGTTCCCACTTCGCCCGCCTTCACCGCCGCTCCCTTGAACTCTCCTCGACTCCTCGATGCTCGCCCACCCTCTACTAACGAAACCAACAAATCACGGGAAACTCTCCTTGCTCACGTGACAGCCTCAAGCTCCCCTCAACCACATCACCTCGCACTCTCCTTGACGCTTGCCCACAAGCTCCACAACCCTTAACTATCCCCTCCTAGATGCCTCTATGCATCAGATCTACTCAACACGCTGACACCTCTACCACCATCTCCTCCTTCAAGATCGGCGACCTTCAACTTAACCAAGTTGTCCATATAATTTTTGGATTCCTAGATATTCATATAATTTTGCTATGTAAGTTCAATTAGGGAATTTTGTTTATTGTAATTCTTATTGATTTTAGGATATGAATTTTGAATATGACATTTTGAAGAAATATATAATAGCCGGGATTATATTTGAGTTTAGATTTTGGGATAGGTTTATTGTTAAATTGGATATGAACTTTAAATTTGGTTTGAACTATCATAATTATATTTTATTTGAGAGTCAAACTAATATCTTGAATATGGTACAATATGATCTATTATTCATTAGGGTTGATTTTAGTTTTTGAGCTTAGATAGTGAAATTATTTAGTAAAATTGAAAGATCAACTTGATGATGATTTTTTAAAGATTTTAAACTTCTTATATGTGATAATTTGATAGCTTGTATGGACACTCCAACAATTCTCTCACATGATACAACAATGGATGAAGATGAAAACAAACTTATAGCCCTTGACCTTGAAGGTGAGGACCATGATCTACTATCTACGACAAATTTTTTCTCTCAGGTGATAATTGTTTGGTCTCTTGTTTTGATGATGATTTACAAACCTTATTATTAGTACTAATTGCTTATTAAGTGATATAACACATAATGTATTTTATCAAGCAATTTAGTGCCATTGTTGGAGGATGGATGGAATTTTTGCTAATAACGATGATATCATAGAGGAGGAGGCAAGTTGATGAAGAAGAGCTTTCAAGTACAAAATATACAAGAGGAGCCTCATCAACAAATTAGCAAATATCAAGACTCAAGACTTGTATACATATGTGAGAGATATTTGCATTTTTACTTTCTCTCTAGATCATAATATAGGCAAGAAATAAAGTAGATAAACATTTAGAGCAATTGGGGTTCACACACACATGCTTCTAAAATCATGTTTTTTTACCATTTTTGAAAAATGATAATTTTTTTACAATTGGGAAATGATATTTCAAAATTTTCTTTTCTAACATGTTTATATTTATGTTTACAAATATTTTCCAAAGTTTCATACTTTTTAGAATATAGATGCTATTTTAAAAAGCACTTCAAAAGTATGATTTTCATTTCAAAACAGTCTCTGTGCATGTTATCAGTTGACTGAACAGTAACATCAGTCGACTGAAGAAACCCACTAGAATTAGCGTTTGTTTCTGCTTAAACGATTGACTCTTATCAGTCGACTGAAGTAGGTCATTAGTCAACTAATGATGCCCATCAGTCGACCAATGAAGTTTGAGCAGCCACCAATGATTAGCTCGTCGGTCGACTGAACAGTACCATCAGTCAACTGACGGCTATTGTAACGGCTAGTTTGTGTTTTTCCAGATTTCGTGGGATTTTCTAATTTGTTTGCAATTTGGGCTGTTGTTTGGGTTTCCTATATATATTCTACAGCCCTCTTCATTTTCGTAACTAAGCAAGCAAAGAAATATAAGAGTTTACTTTTGTTTTGTGTTTTTTAAGCTCAAACTTTCAATCTCATTCTTAATCTTTTAGTTTTTAGTTTTGATTTCCAATTCCACATCCTACAAACCCCTAAGCTTCATTTGATTATCTCTTGAATCCATGTTATAGGGTTGTTGTGAGAATGTTTCTTTTATTCATCTTGTATTGTGTGGAGATCTTGATCACGAGGAGATCATTAAGTGGATTGTGAGATCTCGAGGAGATCATTATGTGGATTATGAGATCTCGAGGAGATCGTTATGAAGAAGTTCCAGCTTTCAAACCGGGTGTGATTAGTGGATTACTATCAGGAGGGGTGGTCGGGGACATAGGTCGTGAGGACCGAACCTTGTGAACATATCACCGTGCCAATTTGGATAACTATTCTCTAACTCTCTCTCTCTCTCTCTCTCTCTTATTTATTGTCATAGTTTAAATTTGTGTCTTGTGTTGGATTGAATTTCATTAACTGCATATTTATTATTTGATTACCCTAGTCACCCCCCTCTAGGGTAATTTCAATAATATCTTTAATCTTAATTTGATGACTTTTTCCATTCTAGTGAATTTGTCAAGATAAAGTTGCATTTTTTTTGTAGATAAAAAATGTTGCAGGTGGAGGATGAGAATGTTAATGGAGGGCCAAAACAAAGTAGTATTTTCCTTGAGTTACAAAATTAATCATGTGTTTTAGTATAATTTGATAATTTGAACTAAACTTATGTATGCATGGATGCAATTATTTGTTCTTTAAACCATGTGTACCTTAAGTTTGCGAGTTCATAATGTGGTTGTATGGATTAATCATATGTTCCAGTATAATGTAACAATTTGAACTAAAGTTATGCATGTATGGATGTAATTATGTGTTCTTTGGACCATGTGGTTATATGTACATTACAAGTTACAAACAATGAATAAGGTGTTACAAATTTTTTTTCCAGAACTGAGAACTATAAAACTTTATAACTAGATACAAGACTAGAATTAAAAGTTACAAAAGATGAATAAAGAGTTACAAATTTTTTTCCAGAACTAGGAGGTATAAAAATTCAAACATTGGGTACAAAACTAGACTAAAAAGTTACAAAAAATGAATAAGAGTTATAATTTTTTTTTTCTAGAATTGGGAGGTATAAAACTTCAATAACTAGGTACAAAACTAGATTAAAGAGTTACAAAAAATGAATAAGGAGTTATAAAAGTTTTTCCAAGATTTAAGAACTATAAAACTTCAATAACTAGGTACAAAACTGGACGAAAGAGTTGCAAAAAAATGAATAAGAAGTTACAAATTTTGTTTTTCAGAACTATGAGCTATAAAACTTCAATAACTAGGTACAAAATTGACTAAAGAGTTATAAAAAATGAATAAGGAGTTATAAATTTTTTTACAAAACTGAGAGCTATAAAACTTCAATAGTTGTGTGAAAAATTGGACTAAAGAGTTACAACAAATAAGTACGAAGTTACAAATTTTTTTTGCTAGAACTGACAGGTATAAAACTTCAATAACTAGGTACTAAATTGGACTAAAGAGTTACAAAAAAAAGAAGGAGTTACAATTATTTTTTTCAGAACTAAGAGCTATAAAACTTCAGTAACTAGGTACAAAACTGGACTAAAGAGTTAAAAAATGTATAAGGAGTTACAAATTTTTTTTAGAACTGAGAGCTATAAAACTTCAATAACTAGGTACAAAACTAAACTAAAGAGTTATAAAAAAATGAATAAGGAGTTAAATTTTTTCTTCAGAACTATGAGTTATTAAACTTTAATAAATGGGTACAAAACTGGACAAAATAGTTACAAAAATAAATAAGGTGTTACAATTTTTTCAGAACTAAGAGCTATAAAACTTTAATAACTAGGTACAAAACTAGACTAAAGTGTTAAAAAAATGAATAAGGAGTTACAAATTTTTTTCCAGAAGTGGAAGGTATAAAACTTTAATAACTGGGTACAAAATTGGACTAAAGAGTTATAAAAAATAAATAAAGTGTTACAATTTTTTTCCAGAATCAGAGCTATAAAACTTCAATAACTGGATACAAAACTAGACTAAAGAGTTAAAAAAAATGAATAATGAGTTACAAAACTAGACTAAAGGCATCGTCACATAAAATGGATTACAGACTTCTTTTTTGCAGGCTTTTTTTTCTGCAGGTTTCATCACACTCATCATAGCACTTGCAATATCAAATTCACCACAATTGACTTAAGTGTTACAAAACAAGAGAGAATTAATAAACCATTACTTCTTTCGACTTAACTAAAAAGAGCTTAAATCGAGCTATAATTCAACCGCTTCTTCATATGTACACAAAAAGAGATAAAGCATCTGAATGAATTATAACGCAAAAAAAAACACAAAATAAAAATTCCAAAAACATGTGAATTACATAGTTCAAACTTCGGTTTTACAATCATCACAAAAGATGTAGGATTCTTGCATTTAGAGGAGAAATATTTTGATTTTGAAGAAATCGTGGATGTCGATCCCTTCAATTTGTTCAAAGGCATGACTTGGATGCTACGGCAACAAGTAATTATGGTCGAGGTTGGAGGAGGAGTGGAGGTCGGTGGAGCTTTGCGAAGACCTAAGGGCTTTGCTGCAACGTCGAGGAGAGTGCGAGGCGATGTGGCTGAGGGGAGCTCGAGGTTGTCACATGGTTGAGAAGAGTTGTCCGTGACAATTATCAAGGAGAGTAGCGAAGAGGGCGGGTGAGGCGGTCGATGAGGTCAGGCGGAGGAGAGGAGGAGGGAGGGGGCTGAGATTTGGTCTAAAATGAGAAGAAGAGGTGAGATGAGGACGAAAGCGAATGAGGCAGCCAAGAGGGTAGGCGAGGTTAGGCGGAGGCTGTCGAGGCGGGTGGCAAGGTCAGGCGGAGGAGATGAGGGAGGGGTCTGAGATTTGGTCTAAAATGAGAAAAATGTTGGATAACATGTCCCCAAGATATAGTTTTGATGATAACAATTTATTCACTATGTATATTATTGTGCACTAACATATCAATGCAGATATAAACTTCAACTAAGCTCAAGATATGTGAACAAAAGAGCAAGAACAGCTTAAGGCATATGAAGTAAAGAAGATAATGTGCTTAAGCATATACAATGTAAATTTTATATTTTCTTTACTTAGAATTATTGTCCAAGCCTTGATCACTCACAACACATACACACACATAGTGTTTAGAACACATTAACACATGCTTAGTGTGTTTGTTAACAACAGAAATCCTCTATGTTAACTATTAGAGTTTATAATTAAAGAATGAGTCTCAAAATACTTCATTCATATTATTTTTACCCCTTAGTAGTCGACCAATAGGATTTGTAGTTGACTACATGCATATTGTTTGAAATATTAAGTTTATGTCATTTGATAGTGTAGTCGACTTTTGACACTTGTAGTCGACTACTCATGCCTTAGATTTAATTTCAAGTTTTTGTCAAATAATAGTGTAGTCGACTAATTTACAGTGTAGCCGACTACTTAAGACTTAGACAGATTTTTAAGTTTCTATAAAAATACAGTGTAGTCCTCTAATGACTATATGTGGTCAACTATTAAGGTTAAATTCAATTTTTAAGTTTCTGTCAAGTTATAGTGTAGTCGACTACTAGACAATATAGTCGACCACTAAGAGTTGAATCTGAATTATAGACTTTCAGTCTTTAAAGTGTAGTCGACTAATGACCAATGTAGTCGACTACTAAGAAAAATCTTAACTTCATAGAGTTTGTTTGAATTAGTGTAGTTGACTACTAGAAGTTATAGTCAACTACAAAGATAGTTTTTCTGACATTTCATGTTTTAATTTGTGACTATTTGTAGTCGTTTTTTTAATCCGTTAATTAGTTTTAAAAACTTATCTTTTCAAGGACTATAAATAGGTTAGAAGTTCAAAAATTTTCACCATTCATTCCTATCTATAAGCTTTAACATTTATGCATTCTCAAGAGTTCTAAAATTCAGATTTTTGCCTAAGTGTTGAGAAAACTAAAATCTGAAATAGCCTTTGATCTTCATCCCATATACAATGTATTAAGGTATTTTTCAGAGATTAAAAAGTTCCTAAATTCACTTCTACACATCACTATACAATCAAGGCTTATAGGAATTGTGTTGTTGATTCAAAAAAGTTCTCTCGGGGGTGAGAGTTGTGATCTCTTAGTGAAGAGATTGTGTGCAATTTGCATGGTCTTGCAAATTGATCAGGTTTGCTTTTTGATTTTGTAATAGTTTTCAAAATCATAGTGGAACTCTCAAACGGGATTTTGCTTAGGGACTGGATGTACACCGGGGAGGTAGAACTAGTATAAAAGCTTGCGTTTGTGATTATAAATTTCTGTGATTGTGCTATCTTTCTTGCAATTTATAATCTACTTTGCATAAATTTTAATAGAACACTATCCCCCCTCTAGTGTTTTAGTGTATTAGACTGTCTAAAAATCACAATAGATAGCTGATTCCCCATCAAACACCGATGATGGAAGTTATCATCTGACGATTTTCGGAAGGCTACAATTTGAAGACTTTCACGTAGATCACTGAAGGTTACAACCTGACGACCTTTACGACAACTGATGGAAGCTCTAATCAACAGCCTTCACAATCAACATCGGGAGTTACAATCTAACGACTCTCATATTTTAAGGAGCCAAAACGAAGATTACCAGACAATGATCTTTGCAATGCTACGACAAAAGAGACTACAAATTGACGGTCTCTTCAAATCTAGATGCAGAGCTCACCTATGCGTCCCAGATTCAAAGCGCATAGCTCGTGGTTGTGTTCCCAGAACAAAATACGGGAGTTGAACCCACGTTGCAATATCAAAACGCGGGGTTCGAACCCACGTTGCAACATCAAAACGCGAGGGTCGAACCCCGTTGCAACATAAAAATGCGAGGGTCGAACCCACGTTGCAACATCAAAACACGGGGGTCGAAACCGCGTTACAACATCAAAACACGGGGGTTTAGAAGCCAGAACTTCTTCTACATAACGACCTCCACAAGATCTCATAACTACACAGTTGATCACCACAGGATCTCACTCCCACACAATTGATCTCCATAAGATCAAGCTCTCAACAGTAGTAATGGTGTAAAAACTCTCTCTTTATAATGTCCCTATGGTAAGGAGAAAGATTACACTGAAGCTGGGAAGTGAAATTGAAAACAGAGAAAAATAGGTTTTGAAAGTTTGCTCTCAGTAAAACAGATCTCTGATGTTTTCAAAATATTTTGGGACACTTGAAGAAGAAGGGGTATAAGGGATTTAAATAGGAGAAAACCCTGCAGCCAAAACCCATACCCATATCCCCTAAATCCCGTAAAAAATCATTGTCCGAAACTGTACTTTTAAAAGACGTTGGAGTAAACGGCGGTCGACCGTGAAAATCTCGCGGTCGACCGCGAGTCACTTTTGAAGCTCAGAATTTTCCATAGACTTTTGCGGTCGACCGTGACGGTCGACAGTAGGAAATTTCGAGCTGACGGTCGACCGTGGCGGTCGACCGCGAAAGGTTCTGCTACCCATTCAGAAAAAAACATAGGCGCGGCCGACCGTGGCGGTCGACCGCGAACTGATACATACTGACACTGTTTTTAAAAGCAGTTTTTTACTCTTTAAAAATCTGTAAAAATATTCAAATGACTTCTAAAAATTATGTAACTTTGTAAATTGTTTTTGACACTAAAAACAAACTGTTTGGAAAAGGAATTTTACAAAAAGGTACTCATACTTGTGAAAAATGATAATTTGTCAAAACACTCAAAAATGTAAGTATGAAAATATGTGTGTGATATCCCAATAGCTTTAAGTGAAATCTAAAACTACTTGCCTACATTCTAGCACTAGAGAGAAAAGAAAAACTAGCTAATATCCTTATATAGAATTATATTTCTTTGAGTCTTAATATAGCTTGAGTTGATGAAACTTCTCATTGCATTTAATGTTCTTGAATTAACATTGCTTCATCACTATGCCTCCTCCTCCTTTGGATATCATCGTTGTAGCTCATATTCCATCCAATCCTCCATGCATGGTACTAACAAGCTTGATATATATATTAACTACAATATTACTTAACAAGTAATTAGTACCGATAATGGTGGTTGGAAAATATCATCAAAACATAAGGGCTAACAATCTCTTCTTTTTTGATGATGACAACTAACCATTATATAGGAGCAAATAAATATAGCTTATAGATAGTAGCTCCCCTTATCTATGAGCTCCCCCTTACTATGTGCACAAATGAGGAGATTTCTCTCCCCCTTTGTCACCATCAAAATGGGGTAAGTGAAATGGTAATCAAAAAGTACATATGAAATGCAACTAACCAAGCAAGCAAATAGAACTTTCACATAGTGCATAAACCTAAACCATTTCTTATGCGATAAAAATCATCTTCACTAAGAGGCTTGGTAAAGATATCCGCTAATTGAGATTTTGTATCAACAAACACAAGGGATACATCTTGCCTCTCTACATGATCACGTAAGAAATGATGGCGCACATCAATATGCTTGGTTCTAGAATGCAAAACCAAATTTTTTGAAATATTGATAACACTAGTGTTGTCACAAAAAAAATTTATATTTTGAAAAATCAAATCATAGTCAACTATATTTCATCCAAAAAACTTAGGCACAACATAAGCCGGCGACAATGTATTCTGCTTCCGTAGTGGACAAGGCAATATAATTTTGTTTCTTAGAAGCCCAAGAGACAAGGGAATTACCCAAGAATTGATATGTACCACTCGTACTCTTGTGATCTACGTTACAACCGGTAAAGTCGGCATCACAAAAACCATATAGATCAAAAGAGGTGCTTTTAGGATAAAATAAGCCAAGATTAATTATTCCATGAACATATTTGATAATTCTCTTAACCGCAATCAAATGAGATGCTTTAGGAGAAACTTGAAAATGTGCACATGCACACACACTAAACATGTTATCGGGTCTACTAGCAGTGAGATAAAGAAGACTACCTATCATACCTCGGTATAGTTTTTGGTCCACATCCTCACCACTATCATCCACATCAAGCTTGACACTTGTACTCAAGGGAGTTGGTGCCTCCTTAGAATTCTCCAAATTGAATTTTTTCACCAATTCTCTAGCATACTTGCTTTAAGAAATGAATATTCGATCCTTAGTTTGCTTGACTTGGAGCCCGAGAAAGAATGTGAGCTCTCCCATCATGCTCATCTCAAAATGATCTTGCATAACTTTAGAAAAATCCTTGTAAAGAGATTCATTAGTAGCACAAAAAATGATATCATCAACATATACTTGAACTAAAATGAAATTATTTTTCTTTTTTCTCACAAAAAGAGTATTATCAATTTTTCCTTTAGAAAAACTATTTTTAAGAAGAAAACTAGAGAGGCGAGCATACCAAGTTCTAGGAGCTTGTTTCAACCCATATAAAGCTTTTTGAACCAGGTAAACATAATTAGGAAATGCATGATCCATAAAACTGGGGGGTTGCTCAACATATACTTCCTCTTCTATAAAACCATTTAAAAATGTACTTTTAACATCTATTTAAAATAATTTGAAATCTTTAAAGTTTATAAATGCTAAAAACATCCTAATTGATTATAACCTTGCAACCAGTGCAAATGTTTCATCATAGTCTATACCCTCCTCTTGATTGTATCATTGGGCAACCAAACGAGCTTTATTTCTTATTACAATACCATGTTCATCAAGTTTGTTTCTAAAAACCCATTTTGTTTCAATTACACTAGCATTGTTAGGTCTAGGAACTAGTTTCCAAACATCATTTCTTCGAAAATTATTTAGTTCATCATGCAAAGCTAAAACCCAAAACTCATCCTTTAAAACATCATTAATCTTTTTAGGTTCTATTTGAGATAAGAAGGCAACATTACCACACTCACTCAAAGCCTTTGAGCGAGTTAAAACTCCTTGTGAAGGATTCCCAATGATTTGCTCCTTTGAATGATTTGGTGCATATATCCATGCTTTGGAGAGTTCTTCTTGTTCTTGCTCTTGAATATTGTTGTTATCCCCATTCTTTTGAACATCTATTGAGGGTGTTTTATTTATTTGCAAAAGTTCCAATACTCCCTCAACATCATCATCATCTTTCCTAGGCAAATCAGCTTGTAAACCAATATTAGTCTCATCAAAAGTAACGTTTATAGATTTTTTAACAACAAGAGTTTATTTGTTAAAGACCCTATAAGCCTTACTTCGAGGTGCATATCCTAGAAAAATACCAACATCAATTTTAGAATCAAATTTATCAGGGTGATCTTTTGTATTTAAAATAAAACATTTACAACCAAAGATGCAAAAATATCCAATAAAAGGAGTTTTGCCATAAAATAGTTCATAAGGAGTTTTCTTAATCTTTGATCTAATAAAAACATGATTCAAAACATGACAAGCCATATTGGCGGCTTCCGCCCAAAAATACTTAGGCAAATCAAAATAATTTAATATAGTTCATGCCATCTCTTGTACGGTGCGATTTTTTTGTTCAACAACATTATTTTGTTGTGGTGTTCTTGGAGCGGAAAATACATGAGTTATACCATGATACGAACAAAAATCATAGAAAGAGATATTTTGAAATTCACCACCATGATCACTTCTTATTTTAATAACTTTCAAATCTTTACTTGTAAGAAAGATTATCCATGTAAAATGAGAAAAATCATCAATGATAACAAAAATATAGTGTTTACCTCCAAGAGAGGTAACACACATAGGACCAAATAAATCAAGATGAAGTAATTGCAAGGGTTTAGAAGTTGATACCTCATTGATGGATTTGAAGGTAGACTTAGTTTGTTTACCTTTAGCACAATCTTCACATATGATATCTTTGATAAAATACAAGTTTGGTAACCCTTTTATAAGATTCCTCTTGGATAATTTAGATATCAATTCCATGTTCACATGTCCAAGCCTCTTATGCTAAATCCAAGGGTTTTCATCAACCGCCGCAAGGAACTTGATATCTTGATCTACTAGTTCATTCATATCAAAAATGTATACATTAGATTTTCTATTAGCAACAAAAATAGTTTCTCCATTTGAGCTAACAATGCATTTGTCCGGTTTAAAAGAAATATCAAAACCTTTCTCTCCACCACTGAAGGAGACACTACCTCCTTCAATCCTTGATAGGGTTGTAAATAGCTCTTTGTTGTCCATCATATGATGTGAGCAACCACTATCAAGGTACCACATCTCTCTACGTCGTGTTTACGATGTTCCCTATAAAAGATGAAGGTGTAGTAATTTTAGGTACTCAAATCTTAGGTCCTTAGTGGTTAGTAAGCTTGATACCTTTGGGTACCCATGTCATTCCATAAAAATCATGATTATCTTTAATCCTACAATGAGTATAAATATGACCACGTTTCATGCAATATATGCACACAAAATTTCTCTTGTGTGTAGAGGCATGAGATCTATGAAATCTATTTCTCTCATGATGATGATAATTAGCATAAGCATAAGTGGGTCTAATCCTACCACTCTTAATTTCAAGTCTTTCAATTTTGGATCTTAATTGTTTGTTTTCAAAATCAAGATCCCCCTAGCAATTCATCTTTTAATGCAAGAGAGGTTTGTAGTTGTTCTAGTTTGGCATCACAAGAAGCATGCAACTTTTTAAAAGAAGAAAATTCTTTTGACATCCTTTTAAATTCAATGTTTAATTCTTCTAATGCCGTAGCTAGATCACATTGCATATAAAAGGATTCACTTTCGGTGTCAGAAACTACCTCCTTTTCATAAGCCATGAAGCAAATGTTGGGATCATGAAAAGCAAACTTAGCTCCTTCTTCATTGCTATCCGAATCACTTAGTTCAGATTCCTCCCATCTGGCATACATGGCTTTCTTCTTCTTGTACTTCAAATATTTTTTCTTGAGCTTGGGGCAATGTTTAGCTATATGACCCGGTTTATTGCATTCAAAGCACTTCCCTACACGTGAAAAAAATTTGTTATTAGATCGAGGATTAAACTTTTTGTTTATTTTAATGAGTCTAGATATTCTTCTAGAGAGGTGAACCACTTCTCTAGAAAAATCAACTTCACTCCCTGACGATGATGAGGATTTATCACTAGCTCCTTTGAGAGCTATGTTCTTCATTTTTGGTGATGGCTCCTCAACTTTCCGTGGGGGTACTTCCTCCTTGTCTCTTCCCTTAAGCTTCTTCTTATGAACCTTAAGCTTGCCGATGAGGCCATCGAGAGCTAGAGTGGTAAGGTCATGAGCTTCCTCTATGGCCATAGCTTTGGGTTCCCATACCGGAGTCAATGAACGAAGGGTCTTGTAGTTCGTCTCTTGGATAGTTAATTTCTTATCAAGATCATGCAATTCATTGATTATGTTAGTAAAGAGAGAAAACATAGCATCAATGGATTCATTAGGAAGCATCTTAAATAACTCATATTCATGCATAAGCCCACTAATCTTGGATTCCTTAACTTGGGGGGTTCCTTCATGTGTAATACACAATTTCACCCATATTTTGTATGCGGTTGCACACGTAGAAACCCTATTATACTCATTGGGGGAAAGACCGCAAATTAAGGCGTTCATGGCATTTGCATTGAGATTGGCTTGGTGCATTTCTCCATCGGTCATGTTCCCGACTTTAGGATTTTTTACATATTTCTTCTTTATGAGTTATAGAATGTCAAGATCAATGCAACGAAGGTAAATCCTCATCCTAGCCTTCCAATAAGCTAAATTACTACCGGTGAAAAGTGGTGGTCTAGTGGTGGATTATCCCTCTAACATATGCACATTCATTGAAGCCTCCATAAGATCTTTTCTCTAAGGTGGTTAAACCAAAAACTAATACAGAGACTAAGCTATGATACCAATTATTAGACCCTAAGTGGGGATGATTAGGGTCTTAAGGCTATAATAGTGTAATAAAAAATAGATAAGCAACAAACCACAAAATGAACAACAATAGCAAATGAGATAGAGTTAGAAATCGTTATCCAAATGACGCACGATGTGTTAACGAGGTTCGGCCCGCTGACCTACGTCCCTGCTCCCTACTCTCGAGGAGAATCCACTACACAACCCGGTTTGGAAGATGGAACTTCTTCTACACAACGATCTCCACAAGATCTCACAACTACATAGTTGATCACCATAGGATCTCACTCCTACACAGTTAATCTCCACAAGATCAAGCTCTCAACAGTAGTAATGGTGTAAAAACTCTCTCTTTACTATGTTCCTGTCACGCCCCGCTTCCCAAAATACCAGGGAATCGGAACGTGAGCAAGCCCGCGACGTATTAGACTGAGGAGAGATAAGTGCTAGACCTCTTCTTCTCAATCTAATACGCTAAGCGTCTGGAAATAAAACAAAGCGAAGTCACAGGTCCCCGATCACAATAGCAAGAATATAAAGACAACTCAGAATAAAATAATACATATCATAAATGAATATCATCCCAGACATAAAATACGGGTCAAACATGCCCTTATACAAAACTGAACAAATGAATGCTGAGGAGATACAAAAATACATCGATCAATGAAATAGAAAGAACTACAAAAGTAAGCTAAGACCATCGAACAACTGGAGGGAAAAACTAAACTTCGGCTTCTTCTTCTGCTCCATCTGCTAGGCACTCCTGCTGAGAATCTTCTGGCTCCTGCTGAACCTGTTCTTCTTCTAAGTCTGACGTACACCAGAGAAAACAGGTGTACGTCAGGTGCATGGTGCACGGCAAGACCCGACCCCACAAAGAAAATAGGAACGGTCGAATGACCAATGCAATGACAATAATAACAAATAGAAACATGCAGCTGAAATACTAACAAGCTAGATATAATCCATCACTAGAGTATAACATTCAGGAGAAAACATAAACATCCGAGTAACAAGATCATACAGCTAGCCATCCTATAATCATCCACATAATCGGGTCATACAACTAGATGGAATTAATATTTAAAAATCTACAAGTTGAGACGTGGTACGTCGAGCGAAATAATCCAAACAAGGAAACCCTCATGTATATACCTTATGTCTCAAATTATAGACAATTAAATATTAATCCCGAACAGAGATACAACCGGTCCACATCTCAACATAACCAACAAGATCCATCAAGTCACTCAAGCACATTATTCTTGTTTTACAAGTTATTTGAATTGGGGAAGAATATTTTCAAATATATAATCGGGTCCCCTTAAGCCTTATCCGGGGGCCGCCTTCCAGTCAAGTCTTGGCCCTCTGGCCCAAATATCTCGATAACACAATAACACGATAACAGGAAAGCGCATGTGCCCGTTTATATAAATGGTATATTCTTCATCCAATTCCCCTTTAAACCCCATGTTTGTCAGATTAATTAAGTAACTGTACATGAAATGTTATGCACTAACCACAGGGTAACCATGGATCAACTTCTGTAAAACTATGAAAACAACCGTGACTCATAACATGTCCGATCAAGTGTGCATCATCCAACCGATACCATAATAATAATAATCAAGGAAACCTCATACCGGGACATCGGTATCAAGGGTACAGCCATGCTTTAAAACCTCGCCTATAGATCATACTTTGACAGAAGTCGTTTTCATGTACAGTTTCCTATTGGATAACAACTAGGTGATATAACAACAAGACTCCACACAGTCATTCATGTCAATCAATTCCACGCAGGTAGTAACATATCACAGGAATCATCTTATAGCATAATCATATTGCAGTCTAACATGCATATAATCAATTCAAATGTCTAAAATTGAATTGACAAGTCAAGAGGAGTAGGATCTTGCCTGCGAGACCGTGGGGTCTGACGACGAGGCGACGACACCGATGCGGACGCGGTACAACGGATCTCAAGCGATGTTTGTGGCGGGTCTGGACTGCGTCGGCATATCGTCGAACAGGTGGTGTGCGATGGAGGCGGGGGTTGGCAATGAGCTCAACGGCGAGGCAGAGGGAGCTCGGATCTGCTATCGAGGCGAGCTCACGGCTGTCGGTGGCTGATCGGAGGAGGGCGAAGCTGCTGGGGACTCGGATCTGGGCCGAGGATGAACACTTGGTCGGAGCTCAGGTCGGGGGCGGCCATGGCTGGCGGTGGTCAAGGCTGCAGGAGGTCGGAGGCTGGTCGGAGGCGGCCTGGAGCGGCAGCGCGAGCAGGGGCAGCGAGCTCGGACTTGGAAGAGATGGCCGGCGGCACTGTGGGCGCGTGGGGTTGTTGGAGATCTGATCGGACGGAAGAGGGAGGAGCGGAGGCGGTGCGGCTTCGTCGGCGTCAGGTTCGAGCTCGGGTTCATCGGACGTCGGAGCAGGTGAGGCAGCGGTCGCGGGGCTGGACGAGGGGCGGTCGTCGGCTGGAGGAAGGGAGAAGGTGAGGGCGTGGGGGAACTCGTGGCGGCTGGTGAGGAGGAGGGTGGTGTCGAGGGTTTTCGGAGGCCAAGGCGGCGGTGCGGGTTCGAGCGGCGGAGGCCGGCGGTCGGCACGGTCGTTGGTGGCTTGGGTTCGGTGTTGGGAGGAAGAAGAAGAAGAAAAGATAGTTTTCTTTTTTTTTTTGAACTGATGGAGAGAGAGAGTGTGTGAGGGGAGAGAGAATGAAATAATAAGAGAGATAGAAAGGAAATGAGCTGGACCCGTGAATGAATGATTGAGGGAGAGATATTTTTAGAAATAATAAATAAGAAACAAATCAATGAATGATAGCAATCACAGGAGTGATTGATTGAGTACGGAGAGTGAGAAAATAATGAGAGGGAGGGACAACTATGCTGGGATTAAGGAGCAAACCGGTAAGCAAATAAATGAAAATAAATGAGGGGGATAACGTGATTACGGGGAAACAAGGGAATGAAATAAATATGGGAGAGAGAGATTTGATTATGGAGATATATTACCATATACCTAAGATTAACCATTATAGTAATAGTTAAATGAATAATAATTTTAACAAAATATTAACAACCAATATTTATATATTTATATATTTCATATATATGCTAATGTACTAAGCTCTGGTTTACATTAAATGTAACAAGGTCATTAATAGTATTAGTCACCAACGATTATAAAAATAAAGATCACTAAACCATAAATTAATATTTAGCAGAATTAATAAATACAAGACTATATATTTTATTATTTATTTATTTGAAAACTCAGAAAATTTCAGAAATTAGGAAAAGTATTAATAAAATATAATAAAATATTTTAAATACAAGAAAAATTGTTTAAATACGTATCAAAAAATTACGGCTGTTACAGTTCCTATGGCAAGGAGAAAGATTAAACTAAAGCTGGGAAGTAAAATTGAAAACAGTGAAAAACAGATTTTGAAAGTTTGCTCTTAGTAAAACAGATCTCTGATGTTTTCAAAATGTTTTGGGACACTTGAAGAATAAGGGGTATAAGGGGTTTAAATAGGAGAAAACACTACAGCTAAAACCCATACCCATATCCCCTAAATCTCGTAAAAAATCATCGTCTGAAACTGTACGTTTAAAAGATGATGGAGTAAATGGCGGTCGACCGTGAAAATCTCACGATCGACCTTGAAAATCTCGCGGTCGACCATGAAAATCTCGCGGTCGATCGTGAGTCACTTTCAAAGCTTAGAATTTTCCAAAGACTTTTGCGGTCGACCGTGAGAAATTTTAAACTGACGGTCGACCGTGAAAGTTTCTGCTGTCCACTCAAAAAAGAACACAGGCGTAGTTGATCATGGAGGTCTACTGCGAACTGATACATACTGACACTATTTTTAAAAGCAGTTTTTGACTCTTTAAAAATCTGTAAAAATATTCAAATGACTTCTAAAAATTATGTAACTTCGTAAATTATTTTTGACACTAAAAAAAACTATTTGGAAATAGGATTTTACAAAAAGGACCTCATACTTGTGAAAAATGATAATTTATCAAAACGCTCAAAAATATAAGTATGAAAACGTGTGTGTGATATCCCAATAGTTTCAAGTAAAATCTAAAACTACTTGCCTACATTCTACCACTAGAGAGAAAAAAAAACTAGCTAATATCCTCACATAGAATTACAATTCTTTGAGTCTTGATATAGCTTGAGTTGATGAAGCTTCTCATTGTATTTGTTGTTCTTGAATTAACATTGCTTCTGTTGGATCATCTTGTTTTGATAATGACAAACAAACAATTTATGACTAATTGTGTTTTTAGTATTTTGCTTTGTTTTGTTTAGCACATACAGGTATATTCAAGAATTTAAGCTAAACCGATATATTGAAGCCATGCATATCAAGTCCATCAAATCCAGTCCAAGCTTCAGAAGAATCTTTCTTGAGTATAGGATTATATTTGTGTGTCTCTTCCTTAAGCTCAATTCTCACACACACATATTTGGACTTTTCTCAAAACATAGGTTCTTTTATGCAAATCCTATGATAATATGTTTTGAACCATATATACATCATAAATATCTTTTGTTACGCTCATACAAATATTTCATAAGCTTTCAAAACTTGTTTCAAGTCAAAAATCAAATTCATATATTCTCTTAAACATGTATTTTTGTGTTTTTACAAATTACAATGATTTTCACAAACGATAAATGCAAATTGAAATATTCTTCCTCTAACATGTTAAATCTCGTATTCATAAACTTTCCTTAATGTTTCATAATTTTTAGACTTTATTTGTTATTTTTTTAAAGGTCTCAAAACCTCAATTTTTCTGTGTGCAAGTTTATGAGTCGACTCATAACTAGAAATGAGTCGACTCACAAACTGCTGTGTAGTTTCTTTTTTCTTTCTGCTGAGTCGACTCACAAGTTCATGAGTCGACCCGACAGGTTGAGTCGACTCATGCTTGTCATAAGTCGACTCAAGAACTGCGCTGGATTGTGTGTTTTGTTTCTGCTGAGTCGACCCATGACCTCATGAGTCGACCCATGCATGATGAGTCGGCTCATGAATTTTATGAGTCGACCCATAAGCTGTTTTCTAGGTTGTAACGGTAACTTATGAGTCGACTCATAAACATTGATGAGTCGACCCATAACACTGTAACGGCTAGTTTACTGTTTTGTTTTCTAATGGGTTTTTGGTCTTTTTACTTGGGTTTTTACTGATGCCTTGGGTTGTTATAAATACCCCCTGGCATTTTACTCTTACAAGAACTGAAGAGATTTGTTTAAACAAGTTTGCAAGTGTTTAAGAAGTGTTTAAAAGTCTTGTTTCAAGTTTCGTTTAAAGAGAGAAGTTTTTACACAAAGAAGAAGCTTTCATTTTCTACTGAGGAATTCATCCTCCTCATCATTGTTTCTTCAGCTCTTTGTGTTCTCAGAGAAGTTTATCTAAACTCTTTCTTATAGCGTATTGATTGTCAATTTCATATTCATATCGTGCTATATTAAATTGATTTAGATTTCCATTGTTTTTCACTTTTCACACACACTCTTATTGAGCTTAGATTATCTCATACTATACTTTGTTGAGAGGTGGTGTGTGACTTAGTGAGTGTGAGCTAAATTGAGTTCTCATCATTTGTAGAGAACAATTATTGTATTTGATCCTTATATCGAGAGATCACTTGTAATACACTTGTACACCGAGAGGAGTGTGTGGTGAGGACGGGATCGATACCGAGAGGAGTGGCGTCGGTTGCCTAGTGAGAGGTGATAATTCTGAGCACTTGAGGGAGTCGATACGTGAGGACCAACACTTGAGGTGGTAGTTAGTGTAGTTACATTGTGAGTTATTATAAGAGCTTTCGGTAAGCTAGAAAACCGAGTGTGTAGAGAAGTTCTGGCTTCCAAACCGGGTGTGTTGATAGTGGAGTTCTCCCCAGGAGTGGGGAGCGGAGACGTAGGACGGAAGGTCCGAACTCCGTGATCATATTATTGTGTTTGGTTGCTTATTGTGTCCACTATTTGTTTACTTCTTATTTGTCTTATCATATATCCTTGCATATATCTAATTGAATATCATCTTTGTTAGGATATATTTTTAATAAGTCATAATCGGTATTAATATCTAATAAGATTAGCAATAACCCTATTCACCCCCCCTCTAGGGTACTTTCAGCTACATCACTATGCCTCCTCCTTCTTTGGATATCATCGTTGTAGCTCATATTCTATTCAATCCTCCATGCATGGTACTAACAAGCTTGATATATATATTAACTATAATATCACTCAACAAGCAATTAGTACCGATAATGGTGGTTGTAAAACATCATCAAAACATAAGGGCTAACAAGTTTCAAAACTGTTTCCCAAAATTAGAGGGCGGTTACACCCTACTTAGGAGTGATTTAAGGGGCGGTTACACCCCCTTAATCCTCTATAAATAACTAAAAATCAATTCAGTTCAGAGGTTCGTTCTGTTGGAATTTCTTGGAGCAGAAAGGGCCTAAAGGGATCGGCATCATTCTCCAACAGAGATCATCTTCAACTTCAGCAATGAGGAGCTTCTTCATCCTTGGCTTATAACCGGATTTCGGTTAAATCAACTCTCTCATAGAGTTTTGAACTTGTTCAGAGTTATCAACTCATCAAGAGTTTCAAACTTACCACGTAAGTTCTCCACAACATCAAATCGTGAGGAGGAGATACTATACCAGTGAATCAAGATGTGCAGATCGTCAATGAGAAGTAAACTCGACGCGAGCATTCGAGGGAGGCATCTCATCTCTATCGTGAAGAACCCTGATTTAAACAAAGGGGAGAATTTAGATCAATTCTCCTCTTTTGTAATTGGAATCCAATTATAATTAAGATTGAGAGAATTTAAATCAAAAATTTCTTTTATTTCTTTTACTCTAAATTTTCTACAAACAAAGATGGCGACTCTGCTGGGGACGAGATTCTCTGACAAAGAAGTGGTGGTGCAATCCGATGTTCATCTCACTGGAACAACCGTCAACACTCTCATGGTAGAGTTTGATCAAGCCAAGTTTGAGGAGTCCATCTCCTCCGGATCCCTTAGCCCCAAGGCTATGTGCAAGATCCACAAAGTCTTTAAGGAGATTAAAGCTCTAATTATTGCTCCTATGCCAAAGGAAGCCCTCTCCTTCCGCCAAGATTGCTTGAACAACCCCTCCTCTAAAAGAGTGGGATCAACTTATGCCAAACATAGTCCTCAGTGGTGCATTATGCAATCAAAATGTAGCTTTCAGATGCGCGTTCCAATATCAAAATACAGACCTCAAAACTACGTTGATCTGGAAGAATGCAACTCTCAGGAGTGCGTCCCTGAACCAAAAGCAACTCTCAGGAGTGCGTTCCACAAATTGAACGTAACTCTCAAGCATGCATTTTAGCACCAAAATGTAGACTTCAGGACTACGTTTCATTAGTAAAACACAGACTTTAGGACTGCGTTTCATCAACAAAACACAGATCTTAAGACTGTGTTTCATCATCAAAACGCAGACCTCAAGACCGTGTTTCACCAGCAACACCTAGAGCTCAGGCACGCGTTCAGGTAACAAAATCCAATACAGAACCTGGTATGTACCGCGGAGCTTTGGGGCTAGATTGAGGGGCGGATATAAGATGTTCATGGATTTAAAGCATCTCAACCAGATCCATGTTCACTAAGAGCTAGTCCTGTCCAATCATAGACTGGGGGTTCAAATTCAAACCTCATGATCAGTGAGTAGTTCTCCTCGAATCTTCACAACAGATTTGAAAAAGTTCATATCGAGAGAAAGACCGATGTAACAAGTCATTCGTACATTCCAATGTGAACGACTGATTCATACGGTCCTCTCGGGATGTCAATCTACTCATATGCGGCCTATTGGCCTTCTTGTTTTGATGATGTTTATCAAATAATTTACTTCTAATGTTGTTTGTCTAGTATTTGTGTTTTCGTATTTATTCTAGGCAAGCAACGAGTTAGAGGATGGATGGAATTACGCTTCAACGAACATATCCAATGGAGGTTGGTGGAATTGTGGTTGAAGCCTATACAATTCAAGTTAAAGATCCAATTACAAGCTTCATACAAGTTTACCAAGTTGAGCTATAATGAAGATCAAGATCAAGCTTGGGTAACATTAGTTTAGGTTTTATATTATGTGTGTTAGTACTTTAAGCTCAATCATATATATATACACACACATTATATTGGTTTCTTTGTATATATATAGTTATATATATATATATACAACACAAGCTTTGTTTATATATATATATATATATATATATATATATATATATATATATATATACACAATTTAGTTTTGGTATATATAGGTATATGTATACATACATGTTTTTGTTTCCAAGTTTATATAAATATGAAATTACATCTTTCATATTTAATATTTTGGTTTTTCAAGTTTAAATATGAAATAATTGAATATAATTGGAAAATACATTTTTGTTTTATGTTTATATGCTTACATATGATTTCATCAATATCAATTTTATTTAGTTCAATGAAATCATGTTTATTGTTTTGAAAGTTTGCAAAACAAGTTTTTTGTGAAAATTTTGTTTTCTTGGTATATGGACTTAACAATTATGATATACATCTTCTATTAGGTCTATATATTCATTTTGTGATGTTTCAAAACATGATTAAGCTAAAATGTCAAAACTCATATGTTTACATTTTCATGTTTTGGACTATTTTATAAAATGATGATATTTTATATTTGGGAAGTTCTTTTAGAAAACCAGTTTTTACAGCATGTGTATTATCATGTCTATAATCATTTTCTAAAGTTTTATATTTTTTGAATTTATTTGATATTTTTAAACCTAGTTTAAAGTTGAGTTTTTTCTGTGCACTTCAGGTCTGTGCATGTCTAATCGACTCATTAGTCGACTCATAAGTCGACTCACGAAGTGCAGCGTAGTTGTGATTTTTCTTTTGTTGAGTCGACTCATATAATCCGACTCATTAGTCGACTCATAAGTCGACTCATGAGTCGACTCATAAGTCGACTTATCAGAGAGTCGTTGCACAGTAACTGCTAGTTTTCTGATTTATTTGTTTATGGGTTTTTGGTCTTTTTACTTGGATTTTTGCTGATGTTTTAGGAGCCTATAAATATCCTATTGTATTTATCTCTCCCACTATCCAAGAGAATGTTTTAACAAAATTTTAACAAGGGTTTAAGTTTTGTTAAGTGTTTATTTAAAAAGCTTTTAAGCAATTAAGGGTTTGAGTTTGTGAATTCAATTCCACAAGAGTTTAAGGAGATCATCTATTGGAGTTTGAGCAATCAACTATTCTCCCTCCATCTCTTGTTATCTATTGAGAAGTTTTCTAAACTCTTTTCTAGCTTTATATTTATTTGTTTGATTATCATCATATTAAAGCTAGTTTTATATTGAGTTTAGAATTAATTAATCTCATTGTTACGCACACCCACTTGAGCTTATTGTATTTGCATTCATAATATATTTGGGGTTGTGAGAGATAGTAACATTGAGTTGAGCCTAATTGAGTTCTCACATTGTTTAGAGAACAATCATTTGTTGTGCTTAATTTGTGAAGTTCACTTTGTAATACACTTGTACACTGAGAGGAGTGTGTGGTGAGGATGGAATCGATACCGAGAGGAGTGGCGTCAGTGGCCTAGTGAGAGGTGATAATTCCGAGCACTTGAGGTAGTTGATACGTGAGGACCAACACTTGAGGTTGTAGCTTGTGTATGTACATTGTGAGGATTTGTGAGAGTTGTCGGTTGACTTGATAACCCAGTGTGTAGAGTTTTTGGTTAGCTAGAAAACCGAGTGTGTATCGGCTTTTAAACCGGATTGTGTATTGGATTCTCCCCGGGAGTGGGGAGCGGAGACGTAGGACGAAAGATCCGAACTCCGTGATCATTTCCTTGTGTTTGGGTATGGCATTGGCGCATTTATTATTACATATTGTTATATCGCCATTGTTGCATGATCATATTGTTTAACCTTGTTTATATTGTATATCCTTGCACATATCTTGTAGTATATCATACTGCTAGGATATATTTGTTAATTAGTTTTAATTGACATGAAATCGGATTAGATTAGCATAAACCCTATTCACCCCCTCTATGGTTCTTTCCTAGCGGCCTTAGGGTCTAACACAGCCAAACTATTGGTATTCAACCAATTTACGAACGTTGCTTTACCCAAACAACGATGATGTTCTCACAAGAAGAAGTCTCCAGAGACCGAATATCCTGGGGTCACTATCAATGTGATCAGTAGAGGGAAAGCCTCAGGTCCTAGTTCCGATGACTCTGAGATAAGTCATTCACCGACCGTTAGAGAAATCGCTAACGAGTTTGAAGGAGTCTACCAACGCACTCGGACGTGAACATGAGCCATTCCCTCTGTTAACTATCGGAGGTTAGCTAAAGGAACCAATTCCGATGATGAACACTCAGCCATTGCAGAGTCCTGATCATCAAGCTCTTTTGTTGAATATGAGAGCTCCGCTTATCTGACGGGAAACCATGAAGATCTCACGAAGAAACTTGACGAGCAGGAGGCCATGCTCAAATCTCAGCAGGAGGCCATCAATGAACTCATGGCTCTGTTGACTCAAATCGTCGTAGATAAGGCCAAATCTCAGGAGACATATTCGTCACCTAGGCAAAAATCATCCCGAAGAGGAAAAGCGTCTTCATCCCGACTTCACACAAGAGAAGGGAAGGAAAAAATGGCTGATGGTGCTGCTTTTGATCAAGAAGCCCACAACCTGGAATCTTTCTCTAATGAAGGAAGAGAGATGAAGAACGAGTAGAATATCTAATCTGCCAAAATGGAAGAATTGGAAGCCCGCCTCAATGTCATTACTAACAGAAGCGAGCTCCGAGATGAGGGATTTACCAGGCCCTATCCTACCGAATGGGATACAGCCCCTTGTCCTCCAAAGTTCGAAGTCCTAACGCTTCAAACTTTTGATGACACGGGATCACCAAATCAACATATCTATCATTTCAAATCACAGACTCTGAATGTGATATCAAACGACGCTATACTGGCTCCATTGTTCATTGGTACCCTCAAAGGAGTTGCCTTTGAATGGTTTAGGAAACTGCCTGCCGGATGTATCCAAAAGTGGGTCGATCTAGAGACTCTTCCTGTCAAGATTCTTTAAAGAGGATATAGAAGTCTCCATCCATACTCTTCTCGCCACTAAGCAGAAGAAGAGGGAGTCCGTCAAAACCTTTGTTAAGAGGTTTCGAAACATGGCTCTGCGATGTCCGATAGGTATGACACAGTGTACCTTTGTGAAGACCTGTCGACACAACTTGCAAACCGACCTTTTAGCACAAATGAGGGTTGTAGAATGTCATTCCTGGAGACAACTAATTTCTCAAGGCGAACAGGCTTAAAAAATTAATGCCAGAATCAGAGCCGAAGAATAAAGTAGGCAGGATCAACCTGAGCAATCAGACTAAGCTCAATCTTCTCAGTCAAAAAGAGAAGATACTACAGCCACTGAAGCCAATCCTCTTTAATAGGATGGTAGGTCCACAAAGCTATTACGTTAACAGTTACCTCTGATAACCAAACTCTTCAGATGACAGCCTGCTATGTGACGTCTTCTAAACTTTTTATAGTCGTTATACTCCAAGGTCACTGAACGACTTGACGGATAGTGTCATGTCTGTCTCTTTTCCCCCTGTACTTGTTCAAGACTAAGGGTTGGTTTATTTGTAGTTCAATAGATTATGAGTAATAAATTTTTTTGAGTTGTCATGTTCAATAAAATACCTCTGTCAACCATGAAGTCTACCAAAACTATCACGTTAATGATTACCTCTGATAGTCCATCAATTTGCCAATCCTTTTCAACAGGATGGCAGGTCCACAAAACTATCACATTAACATTTACCTCTGATAGTCAATCAACTTGCTAATCCTCTTCAATAGAGTGGCAGATCCACAAAACTATCACGTTAACATTTACCTCTGATTGTCCATCAACTTGCCAATCCTCTTCAACAGGGTGGCAGGTCCACAAAACTATCACGTTAACAGTTATCTCTGATAGTCAAACTAATCAGATAATGGCCTACCAGGTGATGTGTCTCTATTCTGACTTCATGGATAGTGCCCCACTAGGCGATGTGCCTTATCTACCTCTTTTTATTCCCTTGTAGAGTCTTAATCAAGACTGGGGGGTGGTTACTTAGAATCCATTGGATTAAGAGTAATGAATCTTTCACATCGTCACGTTAATATTACACTTCTGACGATCATCACCCTAACAGAGTAGGAATGCAGCTTGCATCACTCCTAATTTGTCACATTAACAATACACCTCTGATAATCAACTTATCAATCCTTATCAACAGGATGATAGGTCCTCAAAATTACTCAAATCGCAATCTTCCCCAGCAAGACACTAAGTCTTCAAAATCTTATTCAAATCACAAGTGTCAAAATTTATCGCTTCTGATGATAAACTCACCTAGCAAGTTTCCTCAGCGAGACGCTTGTAGACAATAAAAATTACCTTTGCAAACTTACGCCTGCGAGTCGGAGTCGCCCACATAAATTGAGGGTAGGGCTCACCCATGGGCTTGACTTACTAGCGCGAACCCAAACCGCACGGTTGTTAAAATTCGCTCGCATTTGTTGATCACAGATTCGCCTGTATGATTGACTCGCCCGTACGAGTCAAGATTATCAGGATTCACCTGTATGATTGACTCGCCCGTACGAGTCAAGATTATTCAGATGATTGACTCGCCAGCACGAGTCAAGATCATCCAAGTGACTGAAATTTGCCTGTTTATTTGATTCGCCTGCTCGAGTCGAAAGATGAATTCGCCTAAGAACGATGAACCTGTCAGTATACTCGGTAGCTGCTATGCCACATACAGGAGTAGACCTTCCCACTCCACATGACGTGAAGGGAAGGAGCACAGTACTCCAAGCCTATCAAGTAGCCGCTTATAGTACGAGTGATCGGTCAAACCCATGCAGTCGCCAAATCCGCCTGCAGGAAGCTCGCCTCGCCTGCATAAGTAAAGAGTTGAATCCGCTTGCAAACGGCAAGATAGCCAAAATCACTCGAGTACTGGGCAGCCGCTATCCCACATACGAGAGTAGACCTTCCCCACTCCCCACGATGTGAAGGGAAAGAGCACAGTACTCCAAGCCCATCAAGCAGCCGCTCATAGTACGTACGACCAGTCAAATCCATACAGTCACCAAGTCCGTCTACGTGCTCACGGTTGAAGCTCATCTCGCCTGCACGAGTCAAGAGCTAGATCCGGTCACGATCGACGAGCTCGCCGAGCTAGTGCCTGGCAGCCACAATAGCACGTACAAGGATGGGCTTTCCTACTCCTCATAACATGAAGGGAAGGAGTACAGTGCTCCGAGCCCATCAAGCAGCCGTTTAGGGTACAAGCCAAAGACATGATTACTCTCCTAACAGTACATGGTCATATTCCATAATTCAAGGAGTGGCTACACCGTCTCTCCTCTATTTATGAACTTATTCCAACCACGGAGAAGAGATTCAGCGTTTCACTCATAGTTAATTGATTAATTCAATCAGTTAACTGAACCACTAGCTCTCGACTCTTAACGGAGTCGACGACAAGCTCTTTGCATAATCTTTGCACTGTAGCATCTCCTCCTAGTTTCGGGCCCTAATCGCCATCAAACTCGGAGACTCAAATTCTGTCGACCCAAGCTTCTACTGCGTACTAAAGCTCACTAGCAGACCTTGGTCGGATCGTCTAAGGGAAACAGACTCGGTGCGAGAACCGAGCGAGGTGTCCTATAGCTACCGAAAGTCCCCACGTTAAATAAGGAGGGTATTCCCTCTGCTTCCGTTGTAATTTCGATCTATTAGTTTGTAATAAGCTATTCTTATCAATACAAACGAAATCTCCATTTCGGGAGATCAAAATTCACACCTACAGAAGATGGCGACCACAATGGGAGAAACTGTTTCTTCAACCGAAATGGTGGTAGCTTAGTTTGACGGGGTTGCTGTTGGGACGACTGTGGGGTCCCTAGATATTGAGTTCAACCAAGCCAAGTACGAAGAATACTTGTCTTCTTCCTCCTCCGACGGTGATGTGTCCCACAAACGCCACAGAGTTGTATGTAAAGGCCGACCTCAAACGGTCAAAGCCTCTGCACCGGGAGGCTCTATCCGAGTCTCGTCGGGGAAGTCCACTCCCTCCAAATCGATCAAAGCCAAGCTAGAGGTCGAGAGCATAGGACGAAAAATTGCCAGATTGGTCGCTAAACGGTCCTCGCAGACACCCGCCTGGGAGGAAACAGTGGTTTATTTCGGCACGGACCATGCTGCCGCAATCTGCACGGATGCTTCTCTTTCAAGAAGAGCTCGCTAGCGGCAACGACAGGCCCTCGCCCAACAGAAGGCCCGAGCCTTCGCCTCATACGACGGCTTGAACTATTACCTAGGTTCAAAGAGTGTAAGACGAAGGAGTAACTCACCCGACACTAGAAGTCTCTCCAAATTAGGCGCGCCAACCAAGAGGGACGAGACCGCCCGCTCGGGTAGGCTTTGCTTCTCAGGTCACATCCCTGATACAAATAGACCACCCCAAACTAGCGAACCTACCCGAGTAGGCGAACCCTCGAAGGCGGGCAAGCCTTACCGCAGTCACTCGACGGATAAGCGTAACGAGCGAGATGGCCTTGACTACAAAGGCAAAGCAGTAGGTGATACCTCACAAACTCGCCTGCGTGAGTAAAGGTTTGAGCTTCGCCTGCATACTAGAGTTCGCCCAAGCGCGAAGACTTGCTTACCGTGGCAAACTCGCCCAACCTCAACATTTAGCCATTCCACCCAGTGTACACCAGGGAGTGCCTCCAAAACTCTCTCGTTCGATCATTCAGGCGGTCTTTCTGATGCTGTGGGTTGTTACCAACCACCCGTAGAAGATCTCCGGGGTTACCTAACAGGCAAACGCACCATACATGAGCGAATCCTCAGTGCCACTGCGAAAGGCTTATCCAAACAGTACTCTTGACTGCTAATGTATGGGAACGGCAAAACCTTCAGTGTTTGAGAGGCTTTCTCAACGGCCTTCTCAACCGAGATTTTCTCATCGAAGGCGTCGCCACCAAAGAGGACGTGCCACCGATGATCTAGAGCTCCCGTATGCTACAATCAACATGATGGATAGGGGTAAGGCCGTGCTTTCTGATTCTCCAGATTCAGACTCCTTCCTGGGGCCTAATCCTCCGCTTGTTCAACGTGGGCAAGAAGGTATATACCAACATACCCATAGTCATAAGGGGGCAAGCATTGGGTTTGATTACTCAACCTTAGCGCTCCCCTCCGGCGACGAAGATGAGGTGTGCTCAGCAGTAGCCACGTCCTAGACATCACATTCAAGTCAGGACGCACTAGCAAGGGTACACATGGTTGAACCCCACACATGAACAGATGGTGGCCCAAGAGTTTGAAGAACAACAGGTGACCACAGACACCTTTAGGGAAATGCTGGACCAGCTTCTGAACAAGAAAAAGAAGAAGGAAAAAACTCAGCACACCTTACCACGGCAGACGGGGAGTAAGGAATGGACCTCCCTATCGTCCGACAACTGAAATAGAGTATAATGTTGCCCCACAATCTGATTACTCCTCCAAGACATTACTAGGGACGTCGCATACTGGGGGTAGCGCCTGCGACAAGAGATTTGATGAGTTCTAAAGCCAGCTCAATGCTTTGAAGGTCCAACATAACATGAACAAGCTGGGGGTGGTCCGACCCTATCCTGTCAAGGGGGATACAGTCCCATACCCAGTGAAGTTTAAGCCGATCAGTTTCATGCAGTTCGATGGCAAGGGCTTATCCTCACGGCACATCTACTACTTTATGGTACAGACCGGATTCCTTATGAGGAACAACGCTATTCTTACCCGGCTATTCATAGGCACCCTCAAGGGGGTGGCATTTGAATGGTTTCGCAAGTTAGAACCCGGCTCTATCAAGTCATGGGCTGACGCGGAAAGGCTCTTCTTAGCCCACTTCTTCGACGACGATACGGAGGTGTTGATGGCCACCCTCCTCGTGTCGGCACGAGCGGATCTATCGTTGCAGGAGTAGGGGTGGTCCTCACTTCCCTATATAATTACGTCTTACCTCGACCCTTTTCACTAACGGAGCCATGCACCAACAACGTGGCCGAGTACAATGCGCTACTCATTGGACTCGAGTTGGCGAGAGAGTTAGAGATGAAACTGTTAGACCCTAGAGGGGGGTGATTAGGGTCTTATGCTAATCTAATCCGATTAAATGCCAATTAAAATTAATTAACAACTATATTCTTGCAAGATAAATATACAACTAATAAAGAGCATGAATATGTAATATGAACTAAGGAATATATCCTATATGATGAAAATATATATGCAAGGATATATAAACTAATACAAGGGTAAACAATCTAAACAAGATAGAGGATCATGTAAGTAATGAGCTATGGACAATGACGATATAAGATATGAGCATGAATATAAAAGAACGCCAAAGCACACTCAAACACACTATATGATCACGGAGTTCGGACCTTCCGTCCTACGTCTCCGCTCCCCACTCCCGGGGAGAAATCCACTATCAACCGGGTTTTCTACGTTCACCCGAACAACGTTTACACCTCACACTCGGTTTTCTAGCTAACCGAAAACTTTACAATCAACACACTATTGTAATCCCACTCTACACCCACTAAGTGTTGGACCTAGCCGTGTCTCCCTCAAGTGCTCGGTTACAACCTCTCCCTAGGCACGTCAACCGACGCCACTCCTCTTGGGACGATCCCCGACTCTCACCACACACTCCTCACTCGGTGTACAAGTGTATTACAAAGTGATCTCACAATAAGCACAATATAAATCAATTTGATTGTTCTCTAAACAAGGTGAGAACTCAATTAAGCACAACTCCTAGTCACAAACCCACAACCCTAAATTATACTATGAATGTAAATACAATAAGCTCAATAGGTTGTGTGTGAAAATAAGGAGTAAATCAAATCAAACTAAACTCAAGTAAAACTAGCTTTAATAGAAATGATAATCAACAAATAATTATAAATAAAAGCTAGATTGAGTTTAGAAAACTTCTCAATAGATCAAGAGTGGAAGGAGAAGAGTTGGATGCTCAAACACCGATAGATGATCTCCTCAAGCTCTTGTGGAAGTGATTTCACAAAACCAAAACACTCAAGTGCTTAAAAGCTTATAAACACACTTAAACCAAACTTAAACCCTTGATTAAAACCCTTTTAAACTTGTTTTAAAAACCTCTTCATTAACTTGACAAGACATCAGCAATGGGGTATTTATACCCACTCAAAGCTCAGCCAAAATCCCAAAACAGAAAGACTAAAAAGCCCCCAGCAACGGTAATAAAACTAGCCGTTAGAAGCTGAGAAAGCGCCCGTCGGTCGACCGGAAAAGTCATCGGTCGACCGAAAATTTCATCGGTCGACCGGACCGGTCGACCGACAACTTTCTGTCGGCCCAGTGGACTTTTGACCTCAGGTTCGGTCGACCGGTGCGGTCGACCGAATTCTGACATCCCAGAAAAAACTGTTTTTGACACATTTAAACAATTTGTAAAATATTCATTTGACTTCTGAAAATTATGAAACTTTGGGGAATGTATATAAACATGAAAACAAACATGTTACAAAAGGAATTTTCCAAATTGCATTTCCCATTTGTGAAAAATCATCATTTTGCAAAATAGTCCAAAACACGAAAATGTAAACATGTGAATTTTGACATTTTGGCTAAACCATGTTTTGAAACTTTGCACGATGATTATATAGACTTAATAAGAATATGTATAAACTGATATTGAAGTCTACAAACTAATAAGACAGTATTTTCACAAAATTGCATATTCTATGCAATGTTTTCAAAAACACAATAGAGTATGAAACATATGATTATATATATGAATGTAAATTTGTTTCATATCTATATAGCTAAACCAAAACACAATATAAATATGAAATGTGTAATCTCATATTTATGAACATAAAAACTCAAAACTATGTATATATATATATACCTATATATATACATGGAAACCAAACGTATATATATATATATATATATATATATATATATATGAAACTATATATATACATGAAAACCAATATAATGTGTGTGTATAATATTGAGCTTAAAGTATCTAACACACATAATATAAAACCTAAACTAAGTGTTACCAAAGCTTGATCTTGATCTTCATTGTAGCTCTTCTTGGTAATCTCGCGGATGAAGCTAAGCTTGGATCTTGAACTTGAATTGTACGATGCTTCACTCCACAATTCCGCCAACCTCCATTTGATATGATCGTTAAGGCTCGATTCCATCCATCCTCCAACAACGTTGTTTGTCTACAAAACATAGGAATGCACAAATACTAGACAAACAACATTAGTAGTAAATTGTTTGTTAAACATCATCAAAACAAGAAGGCCAACAGAAACATCTTGAAGCCTATGGTGAATCTCAGCTAATTGTCAAGCAGATGACGGGGGAGTACAAAGTTAGAAACAACGACCTGATCCCGCTTCACAAAGCAACCACCAAACTGGTGGAATCATTCGAAAGTTTCCGCATCGGGCATGTGCTTTGTTCCAGAACACGCCCTCGCATCCTTGGCGGCTAATTTGGCACTCATCAAGACTCACAATGGTAAACATACCACACCATCAAATAAGTGTAGGGCAACCCTACTCTAGGATTAGGTGTCCTAACGACTTCACCTTCCCCTTCATCGACACTCGACACACGACAAAATTAGGCCGTCAGTGTGCGGAGTCCCCGATGGATACATGCCAACATCGCTGACACCAATGCGTAGGACTCCCCGTGGGCTAAGAGAACTGTAGGATACACGACCTCTATCGGGAGCGCCTCAAAGGAATAAGTGGGAACCACGTACCTCTTCAGCCACAACATGAGGTACCCTACGAGCAAGGCCTTTTCAGATATAGGGGACTTGGCCTGATGGTGGAACGAGTGGAAAACCGTCCTGAATTTGAATCTACCCTCGTTATACTCGAGAGTCATGGTAGCTCCCCCTTCGGCCGCCCTCCTTTCCACTTCGGCCTGGTCACACTCGCCCAGCGGTAGAGTAGGCCTTCCCTTGATGTCATTCTCTAGGAATAAGTAGTCAACCCAGTTCTTATAGCTAATCCCCGGGGCCCTCTTCTTCTTACCTTTATGGTCTACTGCCCCTAGGGTATTGAGGTATATATGATAGTGACAGAGCAACTCCCATAGGGTCTCAACCACCAGGGGGGATCGGATCGAAAGTTGGCCAATCTCATCTTGACCTGGGACGTACTCCTCGTAAGGGAAGCTTCCTAAGGGTAACCCTAACACATCATACATCTCGTGAAGGGTTATACCGAGTTCTCCATTAGGGGTGAAAAACGTGCCACTATCCGCACAATACAATTCTAAGATGCTATGGAACTGGGGAGCATTGATTTTCAGACCATGTTGAGTTGCTCGAATGGCTATGTACAGCTCTGAATCCATGAGATCAGAATTCTTGGCCAAAACGTAGTCAGTAATCTTAGACCACCAAGTGCTGCTACCCGGCACAGAGTAGATCCACCCTGGAGCTCTGAAGTCCATTGGAGGGAAGTTCCCCCAAACCTAAAAGAAACGATGATGGAAAGTCTCCGCGACCGTGGTTGTCTTCCCGACGGGCAACTCGTTGAACTGCAGGCCATGAAATAGAGTGGTTACACGTTTGCAGGAGCTGTCCACCCCATACCCAGCCGTGGAGCCCATAAAGACACCACAAGTCACCTCGTCTTGAGTTGAGATCAAATCCTAGTTCATCACTCTTGGGATTGCAAGGGACCGCAGCTCAACAATTGAGAACCCTCTCGGCATGCTGGGAAGGTAGTAGTGAATACCGTCCACTACGCGGAGCCATCTGCTCTCCATAAGCAATAGAGCTGAAAGATCAGTCGTGGCATCACCAAACAAAAACTACGGCTTTTTTAGCTCTGTCCTAGCCCCATCTGTCAACACCACGTCAGTAGTCAACTCACGCAATGTCAAATGGTGCCCGTCGGTGACCCTCTTGATCAATCCATCTGGCATGTCGTTAGCAAACACGGGTACTGGATTCAGGAGAGGGAATCGGGGAGGCGCCACATAGCCTATACCTCCGGTGAGACCGATGATCACGCCCTTCGGAAGTGATTCGTCAGAAAAGGTCGCCGCAAGGCAGAACCAAAGAATTAGGACGGGGTCCGCCCTAGAGGGAAATCCGCCTATCAAGCCAAAACAAGCAAAGTCACTAGACGAATATAAATCCGCCTATCAAAAAGCGAGATCCACTCGGCAAAGACAAGATCTGTCTGTATAGACCAAATTCATCTTTACCAAACAAAGATCGAACTTGCCTGTCAAGAACGAATTCACCTTCGCCCGACAAAGTCCGACTTCGCCTATAAAGGCAGATGTCACCTTCTAAAAATAAATGCAGAACCCGCCTAAAAAAGGCCATTTTTTTATCCAAATTTGGGAAAGTGCCAAAAATAGCAGAGCCCACTGAGGAAGACGAGCGACGCTCTTCCTCCCGACCCAACATCGGCAATCAATGCAAAGTCGTCAGACAAACCTTTCGACTTACCTAAGCACGTCTCAGGCAAGCTAGGGATCGTACCAGTGGCCAGGCAATCGGAATAATGTTCGGGACCTCCTCCCTTAGGAACGCATTTTTTGGATTTCGGTGCCATATCTAGGAGATAGGGACGAAGTAGGAGTTTCTTTCTCTCTTGAAAATTTTCACGCGAGCAGAAATTCCTTAACACAGTAGCTACTAAAAGAGGGGGACGAAGCCTATTTAAAGACGGAAACGCTTACGTGGCCACGATCGTTCTTAAGAGGCGAAGCATCGACGGTTGAGAGATGTGGCCACGATGGAAATGGACGGCTCAGATCACTCTCAATCGTTCGTTACCTTTGCGGTTACGAAGGAACCATTAAAACAGGAAACGGGCCGGTCAAAACCCGATACCCGAACCGAAATCTTTGACTGAACCTAATGGCTGAATTCAAAAACTATGGTCATGATTCATCATCGAGCAAGGTGCACGAAGCTGATGTCACGTTGTCAGATCGCAATTAATGCGACATGACGGACCCACGCCGCCTTAGCTGGAAAGTGCGGAGCTTCATAGACAAACACGTGGCTCACGTCCTGCCAGATCGAATTCCGTGTGGAGGAAGGATTTCACCTACGAAGACATGGCTTGACCCCACAATTTCAAATTTTGACTGCAAAACTAAATTTCGCCTGAACGACTTATTCACCGTTGAAAATGAATAGTGCGACTCGTCCAGAATTTCGAATCGCCGATGGAATGACTCACTCAAACCCATGCCTCAGATGGCTAAGGGTTAGAGCAGAAATCTTAGCATTAAGCCTAAGAGAAACTACTCGACAACTCATCGTACTGAGGGAATAGTATGGCTAGCCTGATTCAAACGGTAATCGGTCAAGGCAAGTCAAACCCGTTGATAGCTGGGGGTTTACTAAAAATCCTAAAGGGGAGCCAAATACACCCGGTTTGAACTTCATTGTTCAAAGTGTTCCAGACCACACGGAAGTTGGTTTAGGTCTGAAAACTTTGAAGAGGGTCTTATAGACGGTAAAAATTACCTTTGCAAACTTACGCCTGTGAGTCGGAGTCGCCCACATAAATTGAGGGTAGGGCTCACCCATGGGCTTGACCCACTAGCGCGAGCCTAAACCGTGCGGTTGTTAAAATTCGCTCGCATTTGTTAATCACAGATTCACCTATATGATTAACTCACCCACACGAGTCAAGGTTATCAGGATTCGCCTATATGATTGACTCGCCTGTACGAGTCAAGATTATTCAGATGATTGACTCGCCCGCACGAGTCAAGATCATCCAAGTGACTAAAATTCACCTGTTTACTCGATTCGCCTACTCGAGTCGAAAGATGAATTCGCCTAAGAACGGTGAACCCGTCAGTATACTCGACAGTCACTACGCCACGTACAGGAGTGGACCTTCCCACTCCCCACGATATGAAGGGAAGGAGGACAGTACTCCTAGCCCATCAAGTAGCCGTTCACAGTACGAGTGATCGGTCAAACCCATGCAGTCGCCAAGTCCACCTACAGGAAGCTCACCTCACCTGTACGAGTCAAGAGTTGAATCCTCCTGCAAATAACAAGATAGCCAAAATTACTCGAGTACTGGGCAGTCGCTATCCCACTTACGGGAGTAGACCTTCCCCACTCCCCACGATGTGAAGGGAAGGAGCACAATACTCCAAGCCCATCAAGTAACCGTTCACAGTACGTACGACCAGTTAAATCCATACAGTCACCAAGTCCACCTGCGTGCTTACGGTTGAAGCTCATCTCCCTTGCACGAGTCAAGAGCTGGATCTACCCGCGATCGACGAGCTCACCGAGCTAGTGCCTGGCAGCCACAATAGCATGTACAAGGATGGGCTTTCCTACTCCTCATGACGTGAAGGGAAGGAGTACAGTGCTCCGAGCCCATCAAGCAGCCGCTCAGGGTACAAGCCAAAGGCATGATTACTCTCCCAACAGTACATGATCATATCCCATGATTCAAGGAGTGGCCACGCCGTCTTTCCTCTATTTAAGAACTTCTTCCAGCCACGGAGAAGAGGTTCAGCGTTTCGCTCATAGTTAATTGATTAATTAAATCAGTTAACTGAACCACTAGCTCTTGACTCTCAACGGAGTCGACAAAAAGCTCTTTGCATAATCTTTGCACTGTAGCATCTCCTCCTAGTTTCAAACCCTGATTGCTATCAAACTCGGAGACTCGAACTCTATCGACCTGAGCTTCTACTGTGTACTGAAGCTCACTAGCAACCTCGGTCGGATCATCCAAGGGAAGCAGACTCGGTGCGAGAAACGAGCGAGGCGTCCTATAGCTACCGAAAGTCCCCACGTTAAACAAGGAGGGCATTCCCTCCGCTTTTGTTGTAATTTCGATTCATTAGTTTGTAATAAGCTATTCTTATCAATACAAACGAAATCCCCATTTCGGGAGATCAAAATTCACACCTACAACGCTAATTCCCAAAATCTTGTGCAAGTCACAAGTACACAAATCTTGTCACGTTAATATCAAACACCTCTGACAATCAACTTATCAATCCCCTTCAATAGGATGATAAGTCTACAAAGTTACCCCGATCGCAACATTTTCCTATCATATTAACACCAATCCCTTGACAATTAACTTATCGTCTCTCTTCAATAGAGCGATAGGTTCACACCTCTGATGACCAAATCAACTTATTGACTCTCTCCAATAGAACGATAAGTCCTCAAAGTTGCCCTGATCGCAACATCCTCCTATCACGTTAATATCACACCTCTGACAACCCACTTATTAATCTTTTTCAATAGGATAATAAGTCCCCAAAGTTGCTCCGATCGCAACAAATTCTTGTCATTTTAATCTCACACCTCTGACAAAATCCATTTATCGACTCTCTCCAATAGAGCGATAGATCCTCAAAGTTTCCCTGATCGCAACATTTTCCCGTCACATTAACATCACACCTCTGACGACCAAATTAGTTTATCGACTCTCTTCAATAGAGCGATAAGCTCATAAAATACCGTTAGGTTAACATCACACCTCTAACAGTCAAGCCCCCTAATGAACTTGTTAATTCTTTTTTAACAAGAATAACAAATTTTCATTATAAAATCCCTAGTGGATTAAGGATTTCTAGAATTATCCTAGTGATAATGAAAAAAATTTCTGAATTTCACTCTAAGTAAAAATTCATGCCAAGTTAACACTACACCTCTGGCGCTTTCAACTTTCTTTTAGTGTTTCAAATAATACAGGAAGAAACAGCAACGAAGCCTACGTATTCAACATCATAGCATCAAAATATGTGCCTTACACGCACAGGAAAGTTTATCCCAAATCCTAAGTAGTAATAAACCTACACCTAACACGCGTTGCCGGTTAGTCTTTTTCCGTAAAAAGGACAAAAGCCCATGTATTCAACATCGTGGTAGGCCGTTATTAATAACACCAAAATCCGTGCCTCACGCACAGGAAACTTTATCCCAAATCCTAAGTAGGGATAAGTCTACGCCTTACACGCATTGCCGGTTAGTCTTTTGCCGTGAAAAGGATATCAAAATCCATGACTTACACGCATGGAGGACTTTATCTCGATCCCTAAATAGAGATAAGTCTGTATCTAACACATGCTGTCAGGTAGCCTATTCCCGTAATAATGGCAAATCCTATGTATTCAACATCGTGGCAGGTTGTTATTAATAACACCAAAATCCATTCCTTGCACGCATAGGGGACTTTATCTCGATCCTTAATTAGAGATAAGTCTATGCTTAACACACGTTGCCGGTTAGTCTTTTGTCATGAAAATACATCAAAATCCATACCTCACACGCATGGGGGACTTTATCTTGATCCCTAATTAGAGATAAGCCGATGCCTAACACGCGTTGCTAGTTAGTCTTTTTTCGTAAAAATGACAAAGTCTATGTATTCAAAATCATAGCATCAAGTCTAAGAGGGTTCATTCTCTTAGCATAACATTACATGTGAAATGGATTCAAAAAATTCACATGCTAACCCAACTCAAACGGTAGTCGGTAAAGGCCTATCAAATCTGTTAATGGCTAAGGGTTTGCCAAAAATCCTATGTATGTTTTCAGGCCCATCAGCTTAATAGATGTGAGCCGAGACTTGAATCGGATAAGCTAAAGACAAGTATTAAAGACTTAGTTAAAAATGCATGAAAGCAACCTCCGCGTCTCAAGTTAAAATGCGACCCACATTGCAAAAATCATGACGCCGAGGTCACACCCGGGTTCCAATTTTAAAATGCAAGGGTGAAACCCGCATCTTAAGTTCAAAACGCAGGGGTCCACCCCCACATTCCAGAAGTAGGATTATGATGCATACCTTCATATAGGTCCTACGTGAAAAATCCCTTCAACCAAGATGCCTTCAAAACAAATGCAGAGAACAACTCCTTTACGACAAGGAATCAACAGCTCCAAGATCAGAGTTGAGATCCAAAGTATTTTAAAAATTCGTCCCAGTCAACCGTGAACTTTCAAAAACTTTGGAGGGGGTTCTGTAGGCTGTCTAAAAATCAGAATAGATAGCTGATTTTCTATCAAATACCGATGATGGAAGTTACAATCTGATAATTTCCAGAAGGCTACAATTTGAAGACTTTCACGTAGATCACCAAAGGTTACAATCTGATGATATTCATGATAACTGATGGAAGCTCTAATCAACAGCCTTCACAATCAACATCGGGAATTACAATCTGACGACTCTCACATTTCAAGGAGCCAAAACAAAGATTACAAGATAATGATATTTGCAACGCTACGACAAAAGAGACTACAAATTGACGGTCTCTTCAAATCCAGACGCAGAGCTCACCTATGCGTCCTAGATTCAATGCGCATAGCTTGTGGTTGTGTTTCCAGAACAAAGCACGGGGGTTGAACCCATGTTGCAAAATCAGAATGCGGGGGTGTAACCCATGTTGCAACATCAAAACGCAGGAGTCGAACCCACGTTGCAAGATCAAAATGTGGGGGTCGAACCCACGTTGCAACATCAAAACGCAGGGGTCAAACCCGCGTTGTAACATCAAAACGCGGGGTCAGACCTGCGTTTTTTGCGTTTGACTGGTTCAAACAAGAACCTGAATGGTTTTTTTAAACCGTGTCTCCACTTAATAGGGTTGGTTACACCCTATTATGGAGAGATTTTAGGAGGGATTACACCCTTTAAATCCTTGAACAGTTTCAAAACTGTTTCCCATAATTGGAAGGCGGTTACACCCCACTTAGGAGTGATTTAAGGGGTGATTATCCCCCTTAATCCTCTATAAATAACTAAAAATCAATTCAGTTCAGGGGTTCGGTCTGTTGGAATTTCTTAGAGCAGAAAGGGCCTGAAGGGATCAGCAACATTCTCCAACGGAGATCATCTTCAACTTCAGCAATGAGGAGCTTCTTCATCCTTGGCTTATAATTGACTTTCGGTTAAATCAAATCTCTTATAGAGTTCTAACCTCGTTTAGAGTTATCAACTCATCAAGAGTTTCAAACTTGCCAGGCAAGTTCTCCACAACGTCTAATCATGAGGAGGAGATACTGTTCTAGTGAATCAAGACGTGCGGATCGTCAATGAGAAGCAAACTCGACGCGAGCATTCGAGGAAGACATCTCATCACTACCATGAAGAACCCAGATTTAAACAAAGAGGAGAATTCAGATCAATTCTCCTCTCTTTTATAATTAGAATCCAATTGTAATTGAGATCGAGAGAATTTAAATCAAATTTTTTTCATTTTTTTACTCCAAATTTTCTACAAACATGTGTATTAGATCAGATCCTACACTTGGTATCAGAGCAAGGTGAAGGATGACATCATCAAGTACAATAAATATATCACAATTCATAGAGGGACATTCCACACAGCGACCGTCTCTCTTTGAAGGCACAAACTATAACTATTAGAAGTGTCGAATGAAGATCTACCTCTAATCTCTTGGTTACAACCTATAGAACATTATAGATATAGAATTTACAAATCCTACCACTCCTTACACCGAATGGACTGTTGTTCAAAGGACAAATCTAAATTTGGATTCCAAGGCGATGAATATATTATTTTGTGCCTTGGACAAGAATGAATTCAATCGAGTGTCTACCTCTATATCAGCACATCAAATTTGGTACACTCTTGATGTAACACATGAATGAACTAACAAAGTTAAAGAAACAAAAATTTTTGTTCTTGTTCATAGGTTTGAACTATTTAAGATGAAAGAGAATGAATCCATCACAGAGATGTTCACAAGGTTTACAGATATTACTAAGTCCTTGATTGGACTTGGCAAAGAATATACTCAAGTTGAGATGGTAAGAAAAATCCTAAGAGCACTAACTCCAGAATAGGAAAAGAAGACTATGGGGATTGAAGAAGCCAACGACAATGATTTATCAACTCTTACTGTAGAGGACCTTATTGAAAATTTAATAGCATATGAAGTTCAACTTGAAGATAGAAAGAAGGATGACGAACCAAAGAAGAAGATGATACTTGCCTTCAATGCATCCTCCGACAACGATAAATCTAACGAAGATGATGAGGATATTGTAATGATTACTAATAAATTCAAATGATTTTTAAGAAATGTAAGTTCAAATCAAATAAATTTAAGAATACTAATGACTCTTCTTTGTGTTTCAATTGTAATAAGCCAGGTCATATAAAGAAGGATTGTCCGCTACTCAAGTCAAAGTCAAAGTTCACAAATTCTAACAACTCTAATAACTTCAAGAAGAAAAAGAAAAAGAAGAAGAAGGCTATAGCAGTAACTTGGGATCATAGCAACGATTCATCCTCTTCTGACGAAGAAGAAGAAACAGAAGAATCCGCTCATGTGTGCTTCATGGCACAATATGAAGTAAATGATTCTTTAGACAATGATGAACTTTAGATTCTTTTAATGAATTTTATATTAAGTTTAAGGATGTAAATGCTAATTATAAGATATTGAAAAACGAAAATAATAAATTAAACTTAGAATTAGTTTCCTCAAATTCTTCACAAATTAAAGAATTAAAGGAATTAAATGATAAATTATTTTCTGAAAATAGGTTATTAACTAAAAATAATGTCTATTTTAAATCTGAATGTAACATTATAAAAAATAAAATTTAAAATTTAGATAAGAATATGGCTTCACTTAAACTTAAATATGAAGAGTTATTCTTAAATGTAAACAAGTTTAATAAAGGAAAAGATGACTTGAATTATTTGTTATCTTTTCAAAAGTCTTCTAGTCAAAAATTTGGTTTAGGATATGTTCATAAGAAGTATGAAAATGTTTCTAGTAGAAATCATTTATCATCTTCTATGAATAACAATGTTAGAAAATTTCATGCACCATTAACAAGAAATATACATGTTAAAAATAATCATGCCTTATCTATATTCATTTGGGTGCCTTAAAATATTAGTATGCATGAAAGAAATTTTATATTTTAAATTTTAAGAAAAACATATGTAATTCAAATAATTATATTTATGTTAACAAAGGGAAACTAAATTCCAAGTGGATTTAGTATCCTAAGTGCTAATCCAATGGACCCAACATAAAAGGATATTATTGCTTAAATTTTTATTTTTTAAGTACCTCAAAAAGAAAAGTGGATACTAGATAGTGGATGTTCCAAACACCTGACCAGAAACTCTCAAATGTTGTCTTCAATTCAATACAAAGAGGGAGACATAGTTATATTTGGAGATAAAAACAAAGGTCAAGTAACAGGTATTGGAACAGTAGGTAACATTGACAAACCTCTAATAGATTATGTTTTATTAGTAGACCAGTAGAATTATTTTTATGACGCATGTAAATAAGAAAAATGCATGAATCTTATTTCAAATCTAAAGGTGTTACCTCTACAAGTAGACCAGTAGAATTATTACATATGGATCTATTTGGTCCTTCTAGAATTGTATCTTTAAATAAAAGTAGATATGCATTTATCATTGTTGATGATTATTCAAGATATACATGGGTTATGTTTTTAAAACATAAGAATGATGCTTTTGATGAGTTTTCTACATTTTGTAAAAATATACAAAATCAAAAATCCACTACTATTGTCACTATTAGAAGTGATCATTATGGTGAATTTGAAAATGAATTATTTTTTGATTTTGAGAACAAAAATGGTATTTCACATGAATTTTTATTTCCTTACACTCCATAACAAAATAAAGTTATTGTGACGCCCCTAGTTTCACACATGGCTATAGTTCAGGATGAACCCAGAGATATCAAACCTGTCATACACCTACACTATGCAACAACAAGTTTCACCAATCACAATAATATTCTCTAGTGAAATCAGAAATAAAGTGCATGTACAAACAGGTAAAGGAAGGAAAATAATTGCAGCTGACATGATATAAGAAAGAATGTCTCATAAATAAATTATATCTTAATGAACAAGTCATGAATACATCTGTCATCATAAAATATATGAATGTATCACAACATGGATCGACTAAGAATGTATCAAGGCTCACTACCTTTACAAAATATAATACTAAAATTCTAATGTCTAAACAGAAATAAACTCTTCAGTGGTGTCTATACTAGTAACTCATGTGACGATGACTATGCAATAACTTTGTCATCCTGCGGTTCTCCGATGCTCTGAACTGCCTGAAAGGGAAATAAAATAAAAAGAACAACAACGAAAGCTTCGGAGCGCTAAAGCAAGATCACCTCTATCCGCCCTTAGGGGAAGGACTACTAGATGTAGTGGAGGCTTTATCTATTAAGCATAGTCTACCTACATCATTTTCTTCATATCTAATGGTATTAATACTTAGAAATCTACAATACGAGATGTAGTATGTCGAGTGAAATAATCCAAACAAGGAAACCCTCATGGATATACCATATGTCTCAAACTGTAGATGTCTAAATATTAATCCCGCACTATGGAAAGAAACATCACTGAAAAATAAAACACCATAATGAACATTAGCATATAAGTCTCATGTACTAACAAGAGTAAGGTATCTTGGTCATATATATGTTCAACAGTGTGATAAATACTTTTGGTATCGACCAAAACTCAGGCTATCAAATAATCATCTCATTTTAACTCTTTACAAGATTCTGATCTCATCGCATTATCATACAACACGGACTACCCTGTAGGTATCCTAAATCAAAGTACACGGCTCAATAGTCTAATCACGATCTCAGTGCATAATATGAGTACGAGATGGCCTACCTTATAGGTATCCTAAAAGACGGCTCACAAACCTCATCACATGCTGAGATGAGGGAGCTATAGACTCAGCATGGCACCTGCTGAGATGAGGGAGCTACAGACTCAGCATGAGTTTTTATCTCAGGGATTTATTTGCTGGAGTCATTCTTTGTGGGGAGTGCCGATCCTTTTCGTGAAGAAGAAGGATGATAACATGCGGTTATGCATAGATTATCGTGAGTTAAACAAAGTCACCATCCGAAATAGGTATCCACTACCAAGGATCGATGACTTATTCGACCAGCTACAGGGAGCGTGACATTTCTCAAAGATTGATCTTCGTTCTAGCTATCATCAGTTGCGAGTTTGAAAGATGGATATTCCCAAGATCGCTTTTCTAACTCGATATGAGTCCTTCGAGTTTCTTATCATGACATTTGGGCTAACTAATACATCCGCGGTATTCATGGATTTAATGAACCAGGTTTTCCATCCATATTTGGACCGGTTCGTGATTGTATTTATTGACGATATCCTTTTGTCTTCGAGATCAGAGGCAGAGCACGAGCAACATCATCGATTAGCTTTGCAGACTTTGCTGGAGCATAAGTTATACGCCAATTTCAGCAAGTACGAGTTTTGGCTATCTAAGGTTAGATTTTTAGGCTACGTCATCAGCAAAGAGGGCATTGTAGTTGATCCAACTAAAGTAGAGGCAGTACTTGAGTAGGAGCCGCCAAAGACCATCTCAAAGATTTGTAGTTTCTTTGGTTTGGTAGGCTATTATAGGAAGTTCATTCAGGACTTTTCGAAGATTAGGCTGCTACTTTCATGCCTTATGAAGAATGGTGTACCATTTGTGTGGGGCACGAAGTGCTAGGAAGCCTTTGAGACTTTAAAGGCTAAGTTGACTACAGCGTCAGTATTGACTATTCCGAGCAGTGATAAGACTTTTGTGGTCTACACAGATGTGTTATTAGCAGGTCTAGAAGGTGTTTTGATGTAGAACTAGAGAGTGATGGCCTACATTTCGAGGCAATTGAGGACTCATGAGCATAATTATCCATAACTTGAAGCTAGCAGCAGTGGTCTTAGAACTGTAGACATGGAGACACTATCTGTATGGAGTATAGTTTGAGCTACTCACAAATCATCAGAGCTTAAAATACCTCCTCTTAGATAGAACTCAATCAGAGACAGCAGCGATAGGTTGAGTTCATTAAGGACTACGAGTTTGCGATTCAGTACCATCCGTGGAAGGCTAATGTGGTAGCAGACACATTGAGCAAGAAGCATCGGGATCGAATAGCATCTCTGAGGTGCTCGTTGTATCGAGACCTTCACACCCTTAGCCAGTTTTACTTTAGAAGGAAGATTGGCGGGAACAGCACATTTTTCCGAGCTTTGTCAGTACAACCATCTTAAAGTGATAGAGTGGTTTGAGCTCAGCTAGAGGGCTCTTGGATTCAAATCCAAGAGGAGGAGATTTTCAAAGAGCCAAAAGCTGTTTGGACCGTTGGAGCAAATGAAGGGCTTCGAATGAAGGGCCGATTAGTGATGCCAAGCAGTCCATAGCTAAAGAAAGACTTATTTGATGAGGTGTATCATACCAAGTACACAGTGCATCCAGGCACGACTAAAATGTGCAAGGATCTGAAGAGACACTTTTGGTAGAGTGGCATGTGTAGAGAGATTGCAGAGTATACGGTAAAATGCTTTACCTGCTAGTAAGTGAAGGCAGAACACCAGAGATCAGTAGGTACCCTACAACCTTTACTCATTCTGGAGTGGAAATGGATAGATATTTCCATGGACTTTATTATAGGATTACCGAGATTGAAAAATAGGAACGATTCAGTTTAGGTGATAGTTGATCGGTTGATGAAGTCAGCATATTTTATACCAGTAATGACAACCTATATAGCGGAGACTTACGTGAGAATATTCATCCAGGAGATCGTGAGATTTGCACGGAGTCCTAAAAATGATAGTATCAGATCAAGGCTCAGTTTTTACTTCGCATTTCTGGTGGAGTTTCTCGAATTCGTTTGGTAGTACATTGTCATACTCCAGTGTTTTCCACTCACAGACAAATGAGCAAACGGAGAGAGTCAACCAAGTGTTAGAGGACATGTTGCGGGCTTACGTTATAGATTTTCAGGGTAGTTAGGAGGACCATATTCCACTGATTGAGTTCATTTATAACAACAGTTATCAAGCGACTATTGGCATGGCACCGTATGATGCATTGTACGGGAGGCCTTGTAGATCACTTATTTATTGGACAGAGCCGGAGGATAGCTTGCTACATGGACCGAAACTTATGAGAAAAACTACATAGAAGGTAGTAGTAATTCGGGAACGCATTCTTATAGCATAGAGTCGTCAGAAGAGTTATGCAGATAAGAAACGATGACCGCTAGAATTCTAAGGTTTTGGACTATGTATTCTTGAAAGCGTCACCAATGAAGGGAGTTCAGCGCTTTGGAAGACGGGGAAAGCTTGCCCTAAGGTATATTTGTCTGTTCAGGATAGTGGAATGCATTGGAGCCATTTCATATCAGCTAGATCTTCCAGCATCGATGTCGAGTATACATGATGTCTTTCATGTTTCGATGCTTAAGAAGCATCTACGCGACAAGGAGCAGCAACGAGTGTTAAATGCGCTAGAGATTGAAATTCATGATGATTTGACTACTATTGAAATTCCTATGTGTGACTACTATTGAAATTCCTATGTGTATTCTTACCAAGGAGGACAAGAGATTCAAAAACAAAGTGATTCCTATAGTCAAAGTTCAATAGAACCAGAAAGGAGCTGAGGAGACTTCTTGGGAACGCGAAGAGGATATGCGTCACGACTACCCGCACCTGTTTGAGCAGATAAATTGATTTATTGATTATGATTTGCTTTTGTTTATGATTTAGTTATATGGTCATATTTATATTTAACGCTAGAATGGGGGTATTAACACTTAGCTTATAATCATTCGGAACACATGATATATATATGGAGGGTTCTTTGTTTGTATTTTTCGCCCGACATACTAGTTCCTCTTAGTTAGGAGTTAAGTGAGAGTATTCACATTTGAGATGGTTAAGTGTAGATATTGCTATGTTAAATATCTAGTGATTAATGGTATGAGATATGTACGGGAGGGTTTCCATGTCTGGATTATCCCCTCTTGGTGGTTTTCTCATATTATTAATCTCTAAGATACGATTGCGGAATTTCGAGGATGAAATTCTTTTAACAGGGAAAGAAGTAAAATCCTTTAAATTTGAATATATTGTGATAAATAATAATAAATATATTATATGGTGATAAATAACATATATTGATGTTTGAGTATATGAGGGATTGATTTGAAATCAATCCAATGTAAATATGTGAGTATAAATGAGAAACATGAATGAAATCATGCACAAACCTGAAACTGAGTTATTAGTAATCGACTACTACACAAAGTAGTCGACCAAGAAGGTCGGTAGTCAACTAATGAAGGCATTAGTCAAATAATCGGGCTGTTTCTAGAAATATTTCAGGTTTCGGGTTGATTTGGTTTTATTTTTGAGCCCAGTTATTTATACCCCCATATATACTTGTTAATACCCTAATTTTAAAGATTTTAATTCGTGAGAATAGCAGCCACCTTCCTCCTCAAACCCTAGCCCTAGTTTGTGAGATTTGGGAGAGTTTTGAGGCGTTTGTCAAAAGGAAGGCGGAGTTTGGTGAACGTCGTTGAAGAGGAATCTTGCATACACGTGGTTGAGGAGTTCAACAGCACCCTGAGGCAAGATCATCTTCATCCAAACCTACACCCTTAGTAATTTAAAGATTTAATGTGTTTAAATTAATGGTTTGTATGCTTATTCATAGTTACATGTGATAAAAGGTAGATTTTTATAATAGATCTTTAACCCATGATTGATCTGACTTTCTTACTTGATGTTTATATTAGAAGCATGATCACAATCATTATGGTTAATGATAATTTTGTTTTAAATTTATTAATTAAGTTTAACTCATGTACAAACCCTAGTTTGTTAATTAATTAAGTTTTTCTTGTAAATTAATCATGATTAAACCCTAGATTGTGAGATCATAATGACATAAATGTGTTTTAAATATGCTTATCTCTGTTCAATGTTAGTTATAACCTTGTCCAAGTTAATCGTGTGATAATTCATGTTTTTATGTGAGAATTTGAATAATTATGAAGTTAAACCCTAACTAGTGGTTAATCCAAGAGTTAAATCATGTGAACTAATCTCTGATAGTAAGTTTTAGGAGACTAAAACCTTTTTTGTATGTTCCATGTGATTTGAATGAGTTTTGTTTAAGAAAAAATCACAAAAACATCAAAACATGAGAAGCAGAAATTTGTTTAACACAGAGTAGTCGACTAATATCATGTGTAGTCGACTACTCCTTTCCTAGTGCATCTCACAAAAATATTTTCATTATAGAGAAGTCGACTAATGTTCATATTAGTCGACTATTAGCACTTAGTCCAACTTTTCAAACTCTGGATGGGCTCAGAGTAGTTGACGACTACTAAGCGTAGTAGTCGACTATTAAGACTATTTTTTGAGTTTCTATTTTGTATCTGTTTGAGATGTGTTCATAGGGTTCGAGCCGCACTCCTTTGCATGTAAATTTATGAATACACAAGTACAATATTGTTTGCACACACATGAGAATCGCAGAGGGGATTAATCAAGTGTTGGGTTGTTTATTGTTCATACACTCGTTGGATATCGTTGATGAGCACAGCTTAGTACTATATGGGATAGTGTGTCAATATACTAGATTTACATAGTTTATACATGAGATGGATATCGTTGATAAGCTCAGTTCAGTACTACGTGTGGTAGTGACTCGATATTCCATTCGTACAGGACATTGAGTCGGGTTTGGATGCTTTGTCTAGCAGTCCGTTCGCACGAGGGTAAGATGAGGCTTGTGAGCCGTCTTTTTTAGATACCTATATGGTAGGCCATCTCGCACTCATGTGACGTACTAAAATCGTGATGAGACTAATGAGCCGTGTATATAGTTTAGGATACCTACATGGTAGTCCGTTACACATGATGATAAGTTTGACAATCTTGCAAATAGTTGCACTGAGATAGCTAATTAATAGCCCGAGTTTTTGGTGGATACCAGTTATGGATATGACTCATTATTGAGATATATGGTCGAGATACTTTGCTCTTGAAAGTATACGGGATTATATGTTGGAATTTATTTTATCTTTTTAGTCATAGTGGGAGATATTAGAAATACGATATTATAGATGTCTTTATTTTATGTATTGCTTTATTTTATTCCTAGTTTGGGATCAATGATTAACAATTCATGATTTGAGATATATGGTATATACATAAGAGTTTTCTTGTTTGGATTATTTTGCTCGACGTACTAGTCTCGTGTTGTGGGTTTCTAATTATTAATTTTATTTAGATTGTTCATCTCTAGTTCGGTGTTAATGTTTAGGTACCTATAATTTGAGACATATGGTATATACATGAGGGTTTCCTTATTTGGATTATTTCGTTCGACGTACTACGTCTCGCATTATAGGTGTCTAAATATTAATTATATTAGATATGAAGAAAATAATCTAGGTAGACTATGCTTATAGATAGAGTCTCCACTCCATCTAGTAGCCCTTCCCCTAGGGGCGGATGAAGGTGATATTGCTGTAGCGTCCTGACACTCTTTATGTGATTGTTTTGTTATTTTCTATTCTTTCAGGCAGTACGGAGGTTCGGAGAGCTGCATGATGACAGAGATCTTGTATAGTTGCCATCACATGAGTTATTAGTAGAGGCTCCACAATTGATTTTTATGATTTCATTCAGACTTTAGAGTTTTATTTCATATTGTAAAGACAGTGTGCCTTAGTACGATTTCCAATTGATTCATGTTGAGACATTTTCACTATTCCATATATCAGATGTATTGCTGTTAAGACATGATTTTTATTTATGAGATATCTCTTTCCATATCATGTCTATTACGTTTATTTTCTTTATTTTGCGTGTTTTGTACCTACACTTCTTTTGATTCCACTAGAGGATATTATTATGATTGGTGAAATGTGTTATTACATAGTGTGGGTGCATAACATGTGTGACATCTCTGGGTTCACCTTGGACTGTAGCAATGTGTGAAAACAGTGGCGTCACAATCACAAAAGTGAAGTGACCCTCGGGTAACCTATGGCAGTGTTGGGTACATTCTGTCCCCGGGTTGACTTATAGTGATTTGATGTGCATTCCCATGCTACTGGGCTATAATTTTCGTAGCCTTAGCGTGACAACTGAGGAAGTTTTGTATGTGTGGATTTAGATGGATAATTATGTTTTTAAAAGTATTTAGTGTTCATTCGTATTGTTTCATAATTTGTGTATATTCTTTTATGAAATATCACATCTATTCCTAGAAATTCCTCTTATTTGAAATATTATGTGTTTCTTAATCGTCTTTTTTTATGATAGCTTATTTAAATTTTATTATTGATAAAGTCTTAAACTTGTCTGATCCTTTAATGATAAGTTTTCTGCTCACTAAGTGTAAACTCAGCTCGTTGTTTTTCAATCTTTTTCAGATGAAAATTAGATAGCTTTGTCTGTATCTCAGAGCTTTGGAACATGAGAAGGATCTTTTAGGGTGTTTGATGTTGAAAGTTAAAGTTATACTCGTTTTGCTACTATGCATATGTAATAAGAGTCTTTTGACTCATTAGAGTGAATTTGTTATAATATAGTTTTGCACTGAGTCATCTCTATTTGTCAATAAATTCTCTTTTAAAATGAAGTTTATTGTAATATGGAAGTGCACCGCAGGTTTAGCATGTACTTGTGCATGTGTTGCCGTTGTCATGCATCTCAAAATAAGCTGTGCATTTTGGAGGCGTGACAAATGTTCTTCTACATTTTGGTTCGTTACAGCTCTATGCTCCACTGCTTTTAGTAATCCATTAGGTATAACCTGTTCCAATCAAATAATATTACAACAATTAGCTATATATATAAAGAGTACACAACTTGCGTTTCAGTAGAGTGGCAGAATTCTATTAAAATTGATGAACAGATGAACCATAAAGTTTTTGTTTTGAAAAAAAAATATTAACCTATATAACTATGAATCTAATGCATAATGCTGAGTCATCTCGCTTTGTTTTCAACTAATAATAGAAATATTACTTTTTATGTAATTATTCTATGTTAGCTTAATCAGTAAGTTACCACCTCAAAAAGAATTCCAAAATTCACAACAAAGGGATTTGGAAGAGGATTGACAGAGACCCATTGTCCACCATGTATTACATGGAGCCCACTGATTTTTCGTTGAAGGAGGAGGTTGATGAGAGTAATATCGCTTAGGCAAGCCTAGTAGCGTTAAGCTTGGGTCTGGACATGGTGGATAGTAGTTGAAAACCATATCTTCATAAGGCCTCCACTGTGATTTCCAATCAAATAATCCTCTTGCTTCCAATCCTAATCCCATCGAGATTATAGCATTAGAAGTCTAGCTACTAACCCTCTTGCCTCCGGTACAAACTTGCGCACGATCTTCCAACACACATATAGACCAATAATATTAATCTTCAAAGGACAAATTTTTAAAAGCACTCACTTTTACAATTTAAATAGCAAAAACGATCCTCTATAAAAAAAATGAGCAAAACCGACTCGGTTTTGCTGTGAAGCGGTTGTTGTTAAATGCACAGGACTAACAGTCCCGTGCATTTCTAAGCTCGTACATTAGCCGCTCACACCAAACTGATAACCCCCTTCTCCTTCTTCATTGATCCGTCGTCGTTCCCTTATCCTTTTCACACCCAAATTCCCTTCACCAATTGAAACGAAGAAAAAACCAAAATGTGAGAGATCCAAAAGTTCTAACACGATCAAAATCACCCGACAACCAAAAATCTCTCTCTCTGTTCATCAAGATCATATCAAAACCCTCCCACTACCTCGCTCAGATGCTCGCTTTCGCCGCCGCCCTCCTCCTCCTCTCCCGCTTCCTCGAGCTCCCAACGCCCTCCTCTCCTTTCCCAACCCCGAACCCTAACCCTAACCCTAACTTCCCCTTCATTGATCTCATGGCAGCCTACAAACCTTGGGACCAAGATCGGATGCCCTAGATTCAGAGACAAGTACAAGAATTAGACGGTGAATTCGTCGACGGTGCAGGATTTTGATGTCGGAGGAGAGTGTGATGGGATTAGGACGAGGCATGTTAGTGTGCTGGTCAAAGGGTAGACTTGGATTCGTCGGCGGAGGAGGCCAGAGCCAAGGAGGATCGAGGTCGCGGATGTGGAGGGAGATGGAGTTGGAGGCGATGTCCAGGTCGCTTTGGAGGAGGAGCTTGGATCTGAGGAGTTGGATCTGAGGAGGGCGTTGGTGGTCTGGAAGAGAGGGCGGGATAGGACTTAGGCAACAAAATAAAATGCACGGGACTACTAGTCCCGTGCACTTTGCTAAACCATCCCTTTTCATCTGAAAAATGTCGGTTTTGCTCATTTTTTTTATAGAGGGTCGTTTTTGCTATTTAAATTGTAAACGTGGGTGCTTTTAAAAATTTGTCCATCTTCAAACCATCTTAGTTTGTAATTAACGAGTGATTCGTGAAGAAGTAATAGCTTTTTGTAGAAGAAGGTGATGGAAGAGGTCGACATTGGACATGTTACTTGAAATTGTTAGGTTTCTCAGGAAAAAGATGCTCAAAATTTTCCAAGGGATAGGTAGACACATTAAAGCAGTCCCTCCAGTCAAGAGAATTTCCTTCCCTAGAAGCTTGGCTTGTAAAAGTCTGGGCTCTTTTCTTTGATCTTCAGAATGGTAGAGGGCTTTGTTTTCAGCAGGCATCTTAAAATATCTAATCATGTCATCCATCAGCTGTTCTGGAATCCCGTGGTTAATTACCTGCATTCTCCTGGTTAACTACCCGGAGTCTCATGGACTAACAAAACAAAAAATACACAGCTACTTCGATCTTTAAATTTCCTTGGTTATGAACTAGTACTAATTAACAAAGGAAAATAAGTAGTTGCAGATCATATATAGGAATGAAAAACTAGTAAATAACCTGAAAAAACAATATTCCTTCCCAGCTTTGACGATGTCTTTGACAATCTCTTCTTCACTACCTCCTTCAAGATCTACGACCGGGATGCTTTCGATTGTGCTCACTGTTTTTGGCTGTTGTTCCTCCGAAAATATGCATGCTTACGGCAGTACACTTCCACGGCAGAGGCCAGTATTTCAAAAGCAATTTCTCCATTCTCTCTCTCTCTCCCTCCCTCCCTCCCTCCCTCCCTCTCTCTCTGAATGAATATTAATTAACTATTGCCGTTTGTAGTTAAATCTGGAATAATACAGATATAAAATAGAGAAAACTGGAAAGAAGCTGAAGTACTATAATTTAAAAAAAATTCATCTTAGTTGTTGTGCGTTTGTAAAACGTTGTGCTTAAAACAATATTTGGCCTACTTCGGTGTAAGGTTCTCAAGGCCAAATTACTTCCAGTAACAGCAGTATAGTACTCTGGTGTGTACCAATCCAGTACTGTCAAGATCTTCTTGATCTATAGGGCCTTTCGGTCAAGGCAATGATCTCCTCAATCTATAAGACTTTCTCGGTCAAGGCAACGATATCCTCGATCTATAAGACCTTCTCGGTCCAGACAATGTTCCTACGAGCACCAGCTATATTTTACAACATATATATCTGTATATATTGATTGTTATTTTTGGAATGATATTTCCTTAAGTGTTTAGGGCCTATTTATAGTATTTGGAAAAATACTATGCACTAATAAAATATTATTAATAGTAGGGCCCGTGGTGGGGCCCGCCCACAATTTTCTCTTTTTCAACGTTCGGCACCGACCTTTGAATTTTCTAAACACCATGTTTTGATTCATTTTTCAACAAGTTAGGCTAACAAATTTTGTGGGACCCATTAGCTTTTAAAAATTATCTAAAAATCCCTCACAACTTTTTAAATTAGTGTCGTGTAATGGTGTCGTTGGGTCAATCGTTGTGCATAAGTTAGACGTCGCAAGAACTTGAATCCTCCTTAGACCAACTAAATAAAAGATAGGTACATGGTGTCGTAGAGACTTGAACCAGCACATATCTAAAATTTCAGCGATCACACAAGATCAAACTCATATGTGGTAGTTTTCACTTTGAACCACACTTGCTTTTGCCTTTGCCTTTACCTTTGCTTTGTACATTTATAGCCCTGTGCATGTCCTGATTTCTGCTAGGGCTCTAGCTATCTTTCCACAAGACATCATAGGAGACGGCCAAATCTCCACCCATGCATAGGTAAGTTCTTTAGGTATGTTTCCTATCAAACATCCCGTATCTGAAATGCTTTAAACTCATTAAAGTTTAAGAGCCATCCTCTTTCATGATAGGATTCTAGGTGAGTCCTTTAGGTGTGTTTCATATCTAACACCCCGCATCCGAAATGCTTTGGACTTATTAAGGTTTAACAGCCAACCCCTTTACATGATAGGATTATCAGTGAGTCGTTTAGGCATGTTACCTATCTAACAGCCCGCATCTGAAATGCTTTGGACTCATTAAGGCTTAATAGCCATCCTCTTTATAATGATAAGATTTTACTTGTAAATCTTACTTGACTTTTAAACTATTTATCTATCGTTAGTAGTGTAAGCTTTGAACTAATAACTTGATATAAATGGTAAGTATTTGTAAGACTGATCAAACTTTTGTAAATCCTACTTGACTTTTGAACCAATTATCTTATCATTAGTAGCGTAAGCTTTAAACTAATAACTTGATAAACATGGTAAGTATTTGTAAGACTTACAAGGCTTTGAGACACATTCCAACAGACGTCCTTTCGACTATGTTCTTTTTCAGACCCTTAGTCAAAGGATCAGCCACATTCTCTGAAGATCGGACGTCAATTACAGAGATGATTCCTTGATAAATAAGCTCTCTCAAATAGCCATGCTTCAGATAAATGGTCCGCTTCTTTCCATTGAACATCGAGTTTACTGCCACAACACTTGCCGCCTGATTATCACAATAGATAGTAATTATGCCTTGCAATTCTGTCAATGAAAGGTCTCAGACAAAACAACTGAGCCACTCAGCTTCATCTCTACAGCACAGAGTGCGAAAAACTCAGATTCCATTAATGACTGTGCAATCATAGTTTACTTCTTAGACTTCCACGAGATAACAGAACCACCCATGGTGAAGACAAAACCTCCAGTAGACTTGCACTCATCTGGTTTTGAGCACCAACTCGCTTCTGAATAGCCTTCGATTATAGTTGGATATCCAATATATAATAGACAAAGACCTGTAGTTGCTTTTAAGTATCTCATCAATATCTGGACAGCATCCTAATAAAGCTTTTCAAGATTATTTGTGAACCTACTAAGAATTCCTACAGCGAATCCTATATCTAGCCTTGTGCAGCTCACTATGTACATAAGACTCCCAATGATCTTTGAGTACCTTAGCTTCTCTACTGGTCTTCCAGTATTCGATCGAAGCTTCTTGTTGTAATGATTTGGCACTGACAGTTCTGACAGGTCGTTGTAACCATACTTTCATAGCATGCTCTCAATATAATAAGATTGAGACAATATAATACCCTCTTCAGAGTATATGATTTTGATTCCGAGAATCATGTCCGTAGTTCCAAGTTCCTTCAAGCTTAACTATACTGATAGGAATTTCTTGGTAGATTTTACTATCTCCAAATCACTCCCGATGATGAGCATATCATCCACATAGAGGCAGATGACCACCATCTTTCCTTTAGTGACATTGATATATAGGCACTTGTTAGATTCACTGACTTGATACCCGTTGTTGCGAACAACTCCATCGAACTTCTCATGTCAGAGTTTTGGTACCTGCTTAAGTCCATATAAAGACTTAACAAGTTTATAAACCTTATCAGGTGGAGCATCAAATCCTCCTGATTTCTCTATATAGACCTCTTCTGTGAGATCTCCATTAAGTAATGCATTCTTCACATCCATCTGATGTATGATAAATCTTTTTATCGTTGTCCATGTGATAAGCATTCTGATGGTAGTGATTCTGCAAACAGGTGCATATATATCAAAAAAATGTATACCTTCTTTTTGAGAGAATCCTTTCGCCATTTGTTTTGCTTTGTACTTTTTAATAGTACCATCAGAACGAAGCTTATTCTTAAAGATCCATTTGTAACTGATAGGCCTTGCACTTTCAGATATATTCACCAGCTCTCAAGTATGATTTTGGATCAATGAATCAATCTCATCTTCTATAGCTTCTTTACACAAAAGTGCGTCTGTTGACTGCATTATTTCTTAGAAAGTATGTGGATCTCCTTTCATATTATATGTGATGACGTCATCTCCAAAATCTTTTTGTCTCCTGATACGCTTGAATGGTGTTTCAGTAACTTCTTCATCATTGGCACTTTAGATTTCTTACAAAACTGGCTCCTCTTGTGCATCTGGCGTACTAGCATTCTCTGCTCTATCTTTGAGTAATAAGCATTTATCTTTGATAAACTTATCCTCAAAAAATTCTATTTCTCGAGCTTCAATGATAGAGTTGGTTCTAAGGTCCAGCAACCTACAAGTATTGCTATCTTTAACGAAGCCAAGAGACACACATTTGTTAGCCTTTGGTCCGAGCTTAGGTCTTCTGATATCTGGAATTCAAACATATGCGAGACACCCCCACACTTTGAGATTATCTAAAGAGTCTGGATATCCCAACCATAACTGATAAAGAGTACTATTAGTTTTGAAGTAGGGTACTCTGTTCAGAATCTAGTTTGCCATCAGCAAAGCCTCTCCCCAATAGCAGGTAGGTAAACCAGATGTGATTAGCATCGAATTGACCATCTCGGTTAATATACGATTCTTCTTTTTTGTAATCCCATTATATTACGAAGAATACAGAGTGGTTGTTTTAGCAATAATTTCGTACTCCTTGAAGTATGCTTCTGACTCCTTAGATTAGTACTCTCCTCCTCTGTCGTTCCTGAGTCTTTTCACATGAAGTCTAAGCTGCTTCTCCGCATGAGTCCAAAACTCAACAAACTTGCTAAATGCTTCATCTTTATATTTCAGCAGGTAGACGTGACAGTAGAGAGAATGGTCATCAATAAAGGCGATGAAGTAATTTATGCCGCCTCGAGTGACGAACCTTTTGAAGTCACAAGTATCTGAATGAATCAGATCCAACAGGTTAGTGCTCCGTGTGACCCTTGAAAACGGCTTCCTCGTCAGCTTTGCTTATGCACAAACTTCACACTTCTCAGGTTTGTTACCCCTACATTTAGGAAGTAATCCTAACTTCTCCATGCTGGATAGTTTTTTATAATTTACATGTCCCAGCCTATTGTGCCATAACACAGAGGGGTAAGCAGAAGAGGATACTTCATTTACAACAGGGTTGTGTGCACTTGTACTGATCTTATGCATGCCATCAGTACGATATGTATTGCAAAAATATATTTTTCTAAAGGATAACACATCTTTTCCTCCATAGAAATCTAGCCTCATACCTACATCACACAACAGACTTCGAGAGACTAAATTTTTGGTAATTAAGGGAACATGTTTCACATTCTTCGATGTGAGAGTCTTTCGAGAAGAAAGAGTTAGCACCACAGTCCTAATTCCAAGAAAATGAACTACATAACGATCAGCCATTGATACGTTTTCTTTGGCAGTAATATAAGAAGATAATAATTCTCTGTTGGAGCAAACATGATAAGTAGAGCCTGTATCTAACCACTAACCAGAGATATTGATGGGAGTTGTTACCTGGAAGAGCATAGCCACACAATTATTAACTTGATTGACATTATGTCTTTGATGCCTTGTAGTCCTTAGCAAAATGTCCTTGCTTCCCACAGTTGAAGCATTTGCCGCTCTTCTTGAACTCATTCTTCTGAACGTTCAGATTCTTCGGATTCTGGTTCTTCTTTCTGTTAAAAGACTTCTTCTTCTTGAAAGATTAATTATTACCTTTTCAGAGTTAGCAGCCACCATGTTAGCAGACACCTTCTGCTTAGTGATGAGCTCATTCTTCGTGCGAGTCCGAGTCTTGTCTTTGATCCGAATGAACCTTTTCAAATCAGACAGAATCACCTGTCTTTTACTTCATCGAATGTCAGTGAAGAATGACATCCAAGATGGATGAAGTTTGTTAACAATTGCACCAAAAATTAAGGTTTGACAAAGACTGATATTTTCATCTTTCAGCTTCATATCAAGTTTTTTAAGCTCTTTGACTTGAGGCAAAACCCCAGTGTCGTCTTCGAACTTAAAATCTAGAAACTTGTCGATGATGTGAGATTTGGACAACTTCTCTTCATCCTTATACTGGTCCTGCAGACCATTCTAAGTTTTCTTTGCAGAGAGCTTGTTAGTGTAAGCATCTGCTAGATGATCAGCTAAACAGTTAAAAAAATAACTCCTACAGAAGTGATCATCTCTAGCCCAAGAGGCTTTAAACTCAGAATCTTCTTCAGAGTCGGGTTTCTCCTCAAAAACCACATAGTAGATTTTTAGGAGTTTCATCCCGAAGATCACTTTCCGACGCCATATGTTGAAATTAGATCTGTCAAAGTTCTATAGCTTAAGACAGTCCACTCCAAGAGTCCTTGTAAGATCCATGGTAGATCAGAATATTGCTTTTAGATTGTTGGCGCATGTGGTTAAATCTAGAATAATACAGATATAAAATAGAAAAAACTAGAAAGAAAGCTAGTGTGCTATAATTTAAAAATTTTCAACTTAGCTATTGTGCGTTTGTAAAATACTGTGCTTAAAGTAATATTTAGCCTACTCCGGTACAAGAATCTCAATGCCAGATTATTTCTAGGAATAACAGTACAGTACTTTGGTGTGCACCAACCTAGTATTGACAAGATCTCCTCGATCAATAGGAACTTTCGGTCAAGGTAATGATCTCCTCAATCTATAAGACTTTCTTGGTCAAGGCAACGATCTCCTCGATCTATAAGACCTTCTTAGTCCAAGCAATGTTCCTACGAGCACTAGCTATATTTTACAATATATATATCTGTATATATTGATTGTTGTTTTTAGAATGATATTTCCTTAAGAGTTTAGGGCCTATTTATAGTGTTTGAAAAAAAATATTATGTACTAATAAAATATTATCAGTGGTGGGGCCCGCGGTGGGGTCCACCTACCTTTTTCTCTTTTTCAACGTTCGGCACTGCCCTTTTTTGTAAACACCGCATTTGGATTCATTTTTCAACAAGTTAGGCTAACGAATTTTGTGGGACCCACTAGCTTTTAAAAATTATCTAACATTAACGTCCTACTTAAATTTATAGTACTCATCACGATGATGCAGAACAAGTGGTGGGTGAGTTCATGGAGTCGTTGAACCACCATCAGCCAAAAGGGTCCCGGTTGACTCATGGACTTCGCGGCGAAGAAAAGGTTGTTTCTTCTAGATCCGAAAGAAATCTTAAGACATGCAATATATATATTTGGTAATGAAATTAGACAATTTTGGATGGGAAATCAAATTGAAATTAGTTCAAATTTAAGGGACTTGTTTCTTCTATCATATGGAGACTTATAAATCAGTTTTTGATACTCTCTACGTTTTAGCAAAGTTTTTTTGCTATCAGGAATCGGTTGTGCGAACTATGTAAGTATGACAATATTGTAATCTTGAAGAACTATTTTTCATCAATACAAATATATAATTCTTTTTATCAAAATTCTTGATGGATTCGAGGTTATCTTCTTTGTCGATTTGAAGGGACCCTCGACATGAATTCTGAGAAATTGCTTCTGCGTTTGGTCACATGAGGTTATCTATAGAATATTGTTTAATTTATTTGATATAT
>BQKN01065843.1:117372-130324 GCA_022839385.1 Asparagus kiusianus | reverse complement strand
ATATATATATATATATATATATATATTCACTCTCTAATTCTTGGTGATTATTTTCTATTTTAACAGGCTTTCTAAGTGACCATTTAACGAGTTTTGGGCCAATGAATCCCAACCCAATTGGGCTTAGGTCATTAAGTATAGAGATACTCCTTAATTGCTCAGTCAACTTAGGCTTTATAAGATAGAATCACCTTGAATTTAAGAGTTTTTTTTTGTACCCATTTTTCGCACACTTCTTTTATAGGGTTAGTTTTTTTAATATATATATGTGTAAGTATATATAGTCTTAAAAAAAAATGTGTAAATCAAGATAACTTGAAAAAATATTTTCAACTCTAAGTTAAGCATGTAAAAATTTCATTATTTTTAATTAAAAATCTAAGGTAAGACTTAAGTAAAGTATACTAGTTGAAAAATCATTTCTTAAGAATTTTATTTGGAGTTATCATAAAAGGTGAACTTAAATATGTCACTAACTAAGAATTAGAAAATTTAAAATCTTCAATTTGATCAATTATTACTTAACTTTATTAATTTGGCAAGTGACAATATTTTTATAATTTTTTTAACAAAAAGAAAGAAAAATATAACTAAAAAGGTAAAATAAAGAGGAAAATATGTATATCTCACCCCCCACACCTAAATTTTGCATTGTCCTCAATGCAAATTCACTGAAGCACAAAGTAAAGCAGATAAAATTAAAGAACTTATATTTGTTCGGTTGACAATGATGATAAGGATCTGTAATTACTGTTAGTATGAGGATGAAGAAATCAAGTAAGAGGAAAATTGTAAGTAATTTTTTTAACTTATTCAAATTTTGTTATTTTTTTAAGAAACAACAGAAAAAATAGTTGTTTCTTACAGATAATGAGGTTCATGAAGAACCAACACCTCTTCCTCTCCGAGCGTAGAAAATTCTAAAAATGGTTTTAGACGTTGACCATTTATTTTAAAAATGTTACCATTTTTAGGATTTTCTATCTCGACAGCTCCATGTGAAAAAACCTGTTTGACAAAAAATGGACCTGTCCATCTTGATCTTAGTTTTCTAGGAAAAAGATACAATTTTGAATTGTACAATAAAACTTTATGTCCTAGAGAGAAATTTTTTTCGCAAAATTGATTTGTCATGAAAAATCTTTGTTTTCTCTTTGTAAATTTTTGAGTTTATATATAAATCATTCCAAATTTCTTCCAACTCATTTATTTGGAGCAATCTGTTCTTACCTGCCGAGTCTGAGTCAAAATTTAACTGTTTTATTGCCCACATTGCTCGATGCTCTAACTCTACTGGTAGGTGATAAGCTTTCCTAAACACTAATCTGTATGGTGACATCCCTAAATTGGCCTTGAAAGCTGTTATATATGCCCACAGAGCATCACATAATTTTACAGACCAATCTTTTTTGTTATGATTAACTGTTTTTTGTAAGATTTATTTGATCTGCCTGTTTGTGACCTCTACTTGTCCACTAGTTTGGGGGTGATAAGAAGTTGATAATTTATGTGTGATTGAATATTTCCTCATCAAAGCTTCAAAAAAATGGTTACAAAAATATGTACCGTTATCACTGAAGATCGATCGTGGTACTCCAAACCGGGCAAAAATATTCTCTTTCAAAAACTTGACAACGACCTTGTTATCATTAGTTTTGCAAGCTACCGTCTCAACCCATTTGACATGTATTCAACGGCTACTAGAATGTAAACATTTCCAAAGGAATTTAGAAATGGTCCCATGAAATCGATATCCCACAGATCAAAAAGTTCAACAGATAAAATGAGTTGTAAGGGCATCATATTTCTTCTAGTGACCTTCACTAAAAGCTGACAGCGGTTATAGTTTTTGCAAAACTCGAATGAATCCCTAAAGAGAGTGGGCTAATACAGCCCAGATTGGAGAACTTTTTCAGCTGTTTTTTCTCAGGCCAAAGTGACCCCCACAGTCTTGTTCATGACAAAAGGATAGAACACTCCTAGTTTCTTCCGTGGGAACACACCTCCTAAATATCTGGTCAGGATAGTATTTGAACAGATATGGATCATCCCAGTAAAAGTATTTTACTTGGGAGAGAAAACAAGATCTATCCTGTTTAGACCAATGAGAAGGGATCTGGTTCATGACTATGTAGTTCACAATATCGGCGAAGCAAGGAACAAATTGGATTTCTAGGAGTTGTTCATCTGGGAAATGCTCATTAATCGGAACGGTTGATGTTGGTGCGTTCGGTAGTCGAGAAAGGTGATCTGCTACAGGGTTCTCTGTTCTTCTTTTGTCAAGAATTTGAATGTCAAACTCTTGAAGAAGGAGAATCCATCTAATGAGCCGTGTTTTAGCATCCTTTTTGGTCAAAATATACTTTAGTGCGGCATGATCTGTGAAAACTTTGGTCAAGGAACCGATGAGGTAGGACCTGAATTTTTCTAAGGCAAAGACTACAGCTAAAAACTCTTTTTCTGTGACAGAGTAGTTTTACTGGGCATCATTCAGAGTCCTGCTGGTGTAGTAGATCACATGCGGTTTTCCATCAAACCGTTATCCTAAAACATCTCCAATGGTAGAATCAGATGCATCACACATCAGTTCGAAGGGTAAGGTCCAGTCCGGTACATGAATGATTGGAGCTGAGGTTAGCTCCTTTTTTAGATATTCGAAAGCTTTGAGGCAGTCGGGGAAGAAGACAAATGATGTATCATTGGCTAAGAGATTGGTCAAGGGTCTAGTAATTTTGCTGAAATCCTTGATGAAACATCAGTAAAAACCAGCATGACCAAGAAATGATCTGACATCTTTGATAGTTTTGGGAGGAGGGAGATTAGAAATGAGATCTAACTTAGCTTTGTCCACTTCAATTTCCCTATTAGAAACTACATGTCCTAAGACAATACCTTGTTTGACCATGAAATGACATTTCACCCAATTGAGAGTCAGATTTTTTTCTCCCTACACCGTTCTAGGACCAGTTTAAGATGATGCAAATATTGGGAAAATGTGTCACCAAAAATGGAGAAGTCATCCATGAAAAATTCGAGAAATCACTCTACCATGTTGAAAAAAATACTGATCATGCAACGTTGGAATCTGGCCGGTGCATTGCACAGGCTAAAAGGCATGCGTCGGTATGCAAATGTTCCATACGGGCAAGTGAAGATGGTTTTCTCTTGATCTTCGGGAGCGATAGGGATTTGATTATAACCTGAATATCCATCCAGAAAATAGTAGAACTCGTGTCCTGCTAAACGCTCTAACATTTGGTCAATGAAAGGAAGAGGGAAGTGATCTTTCCGAGTGGCTAAGTTGAGTTTTCGGTAGTCAATACAAACTCGCCATCCCGTTTGGATTCGAGTGGGAATCAGCTCATTAGTCTCATTTTGGATCACGGTGATCCTAGATTTCTTTAGAACAACTTGGACCGGACTCACCCATGATCTATCAGAAATAGGATAAATGATCCCATGATCGAGACATCTCAAAATGTCTTTTCTAACAGCTTCTTTCATCACTGGGTTTAACCTACGTTGAGCATCTCTAGTAGGTTTGGCATCATCTATCAAATGGATTCGGTGTTGAACAATGGTTAGACTAATCCCTTTGATATCAACCATGGTCCATCCAATGGCTTCCCTATTCTCTCTTAAAACAGCTAAGAGAGCTTCCTTTTGATCGGTAGTCAACTCAGAAGAAATGATAACTGATAAATACTCGTTCTCCCCTAAGTAGGCATACTCTAAATTTTCGGTAGAAGTTTGAGCTCTAACTTAGGGGGTTCCTCCACAGATGGGTGAAGCTAGACTTGGGGTTCTATCTCTAAAGGTTCTCGTTGCCAGCCAACAGCAAAAACATGATTGATTAGCGGCTCTATCTCTAGTTCGTCATCAGAAAGCTCCTCAATCATTAAATCAGATGTATTTGAATCAGACTCACACTCTCCCTCTTGTTGTTCACTGGATATTCCTTGAATGAAATTCACTTCCATGGGTTCATCAGATGGATCACTAGGCTGTCTCCCTAAGTTGAAAATATTAAGGTCAACAGTCATATTCCCAAAAGATAGTTTCATCTAACCAGTTCTACAATTGATCAAAGTATTTAAGGTGACTAAGAACGGTCTTCCTAGAATGACGGGAATTTGACTTTTGAGATTAGAAATGGGCTGCGTTTCCAAGATAATAAAATCAACTGGGAAAATGAACTCTCCAACTTTGATCAGAACATCCTCTAACTCTCCTTTGAGAATTTTTACAGATCTATCAGCTAACTGTAGAGTGCATCTAGTCGGTTTAAGTTCTCCTACACCTAGCTGTTGATAGACTGAATAAGGAAGGAGGTTGACGCTGGCTCTCAAGTCTAGAAGTGCCTTATCAATGTGAGTGTTACCTATGATGCATGAAATTATGGGACAACCAAGGTCCTTGTATTTCAACGGCATGGATTTTGAAAAAATTTCACCGAGGTTGGCAGCTAAGAAGACTTTCTTGGGGACATTGGTGGTTCTTTTCTTAGTGCATAAGCCCTTCAAGAACTTTGCATAAGAGGAGATTTGTTCGATTGCATCTAGAAGAGGGATGTTGATCTTGACCTGTTTAAACGTTTCTAGGATTTTCTCAACCTGCTGGGAGTTTTTCCTAGGTTTGAGTCCATCTAGAAAGGGGACAACGGGCCTATACCTATCTAGATCAGGCTCAATCTCAAGTTCAGTATTTTGGTCATCGGAAGGAATTGTTTCATCAGAAGGAGTGTGTTGGATAAGAGAAGGGGTTTGATCCAGTAGCATTCTAACTTGATTGTCTACTTGTTTTCCTGATCTTAGAGTGTGAATTGTATTCAATTGGGCTGGATTGTTGGAACTAGATCCAGTGTCTTTAGGGTTTGCAACAGGTTGACTTGGGAATTTTCCTTTTTCTCTCTCACTTACGGCAGCGGCTAGTTGCCCAAGTTGGGTTTCTAACCAGGCTATGGCTTGAGTGTTCGAGTTGAGCACTTGGCCAGTGGTTTGCATGAAGGAATTTAGAGTGGTGGATGACTGGGTCAACATGTTGGTAGTTTATGTAGAAGCTTTGATCATAGCTTCTAAACCCTTTTCTAAGACACTCAAACGTTTGTCATGATCGGAATTTGATTGATTTGTGAGCTGGTGAGGATTAGGATGTTGGTTTGGAAAAGGTGGGTTAGAAAAATTGTTCGGTGCATTAAATGAGATAGCGTTTCCCCTCGGGAATTACGGGTTTGACGCGAGAATGAAGTTTTGATTTCCGGGAGAGTTTTCCCGGGTTCCAAGTAAAGTTAGGATGATTTCTCTAACCTGGATTGTAGGTTGGAGAAAATGGATCATTTTTGGGACGCTGGAATGCAGCGTTCATCTGTTCTAAAGCATGGTTGTTTCCTAGGAGAGGACATTCCTCTGAAACATGGGTAGGAGACTGACAGTTATGACATCTCGGGGCAGAAATATGATTGATTTGAGTCGGAGCTCGTTCCTTAACTTCTAAGGCTTCTAACCTCCGCATAATCGTCGCCATCTTTGCTTCAGAAGTAATATTTGACTCCAAGGAAAAACCACTAGACTTAGATTAGGGAACAGATGAAACCCTGTCATCACAGTTTTCCCATTGCATTGTTTTCTCAGATAAACTCTCTAAAAATTCCCAAGCTTCATCTGTGTTTTTTCTCATAAAATCTCCTTGACACATCGATTCTAAAGATGTTTTTGAAGAATAGTCCAACCCTTCATATATGACTTGGCACAATCGCTATTTTTCTAGACCATGATGAGGACATTGGATTAAAAGATCTTTAAATCGGTCAAAATATTTCTAGAATGGCTCCCCTGGAACAATTTTGAAGTTTTGAATGCTGTTCCTAAGCTTTACCGTTTTGTAAATAGGAAAAAATTTCTTAAGAAAAATGGTGACAAATTCCTCCCAAGTTGAGATGGAATTTGTCGGTAAGCTATACAGCCATTTTTTAGCTTTGTCCTTAAGGGCATATGGAATAAATCTGAGCTTAATTGCATCTTCAGTTAATTCTCTCATTTTAATCATAATACACACTTCCTCAAATTCCGAGATAAAAATATATGCATCTTCTGTTTCATTACCTAGGAATTTGGGAAGCATGTTTATGTAATGCGGTCTAAGCTCAAAATTTGCTCTATTTACTTCGGGGAGTCTTATGCAAGATAGAATTGCATTTCTAGTGGGGTAACACATATCCTGAAGGACGGGTTGATTTGCCATTTCTTGAATTGGTTCAACACGGATTAAACGATGAGATTTATCTCGAACCCAAATTTGCAAACACCAAAACAATTTTTTTTTAAAAGGAAAGGAATAAAATTAGTTTTTTTTATGAGAAGATAAAGGAAAAGAAAAATCCTAACTAAAACAAATCAAAGCAATCACTTTTCAATCAACTCTAATTCTAGGGTTTAGCCTAACTCCACTAGACCAGCTCCTAACCAAAAACTCCTACAGTGAAAAGATTAAAGTTTTACCCAGGTAGTTAGCCAGGTAAGGATAGTACTAAAGGGTGATCAAAGATCAATTAAGTACCTCTTTCCTTACGGAGCGCTTTACGCAACCCCTAAACTTTGCCTTAGACACCAACTATTCTGAGAAAACTTAAACCGGTTCACTTAAGGATTTCTTGTTCCTTATTGAGCTCGAATCCTTAGGGGCCAACGTATAATGAGTTTTAGAAGGCTTGGGTTTGTAAAGTGAGGAATTAGTGATTTGTGGGCAAGGGTGGTGAAATCCCTTACCTTATCTTGATTGGGGTTTTGCCCTTAAGAATGTTTTAAGTGTGTGTCAAATCAAGTGCTACAATCACTTTGGTGAATTCCTACACTATATGAAATGCAACCCTAGAAATTAAAAGCGACTAAAAAGGATGATAAAAAGAAAATCTTTTTTTTAATTATGGTCAACAACAATCAAATATGAAAAGGGGGAGCATTGTTTGAGTTTATTATCTTGTTAGTTAATGTCCAAGTGAAAGATGAATTTTATTATGGTCAACAAAAATAAAATCTTTTTTTTAAATCCTAATTGTCTCTAATTGTGAAGCTAGCTAAAGAGGGTGGAATTGAAAACTAGAAAGAGGACTTACCCGAAAGCAATTCTTCCAAATTCTTGATCTTCAATCCAAGATTTTCAAGCTCCAAGCGGTTCCTTCACAAGAAAACACACAAGTTAAAGAACCAAATTAATAAAATCCTATTTTAACACCTTCCCCGGCAACGGCGTCAAAAACTTGATGCGGCATAATTATGTACCAAAATTACAAGTGCACAATTTATAAATGTTATAGTATAAAAAGATATCGATCCCACGAGGATGGTGATTTTAAGAGATTATTAGACTTGGTTCTTATATTTTGTGCGTGACAATTAGAAATAAAGAATAAGTGTGATTGTGATGAGTGGTTATTTTGATTTATGTGCAAGAGATAATAAATTGAATTTTAGAGGAGAGAAGGAAGAATTAAAGAATAAATGAAATCAAGGCAAGAAAGATGAATGAATAAAATCAAGAAATAAAACCAAGAATGAAAAGAAAATTTAATAAAGTTAAGATGGAGTATTTAAAAGATGTAAGAAATCTAGAATATAATCCACTAACCAATTTCAATTACAAAATATAAAGTATTCTCTTTTTATCATATTTCAACTTAGATTTATTAAGCATAGATTATCAAACCATTTAAGGAAAGTGTAACCTATAAAATTATCATCTAAGTTAAAATTACTATTCATAATAAGAACAACAACATGATAATAATCCTAGAATTCATAAGCATAACCTATCAAACCATTTAAGATATGCATAGATTATCAAATTCTTCTTCTACCGATTAGTTCTCTAGTTGATTATCCTAAACATGAACATCTTAAATGTAAGAGAATAATTCATACAATATAAAGAAAATTAGACTAGTTTCATACAATTCTAAGATTCCTACAAGAATTAAATTCACATCTTTAAGAAATAAAAACAAGAAAAAGAACTAATTACAAAAATAAAAAGAAAAGAAAAATCTAAACTATGAACAAGAAATAAATCTAACTACAAAGAATTAAAATCTAAACTACAAAATATATTACAAAAGTTAAATGCAAGAAAATAAATCTACTCTACAAATTAAAGTATAAAAAGAAATAAAAAGATAAGAAAATAAATCTATACTACAAGCATGAATTTAAATCTAACTAATAAGAAATAATAAAGAAATTACTAAAAAGAAATAAAAGAGAAAAGAAATGCAAACCTTCAAATTGCACTTCATCTCTATCCTTATCGTTCAACAAAGAGGAGAAAGAACAAATTTAAAGTGGAGAAAAATTATTTTTATTAATTACAACTAAAGTTATAATTTTTGGAAGGCCTTCTCAATTAAGAGTAGCCCTCCTCTCTAAAAGGAGTTATAAAATTTTTCACACCTTAACTCCTCACTCTCTACCCCTATTTATAGTAATCATTAATGAGTATGAGCCATTGGATTTGTCTTGAGCCCTAAGTAAAGCAATCTCCACCTTTGAATTTACTTTTTGTTCTTCTCTAGCCCAAACATAGGAGGCCCAATTGATTTTCAAAAATAAATGAAAATCAAGTTAGCATTATGATCATCAAGTCCGGCCTATTTTATTTGATATTCAAAATTAAATCTGTAGCCCACATCCGGTCCAATGGAGGTTTGATTTTCTGCAGCCCACATCCAGTCCAATGGAGATCCAAATGATTTTCAATAAATGAACATCCAAATCTTGCAACAGTCCGGCCTAATGGAGATTTGATTTTCTGCAGTCCACATCCAGTCATGGAGAGCTTCTTTTGTTGATGGGCTTTGGGCCTTTAAGCTTGAGAAAAAAATAGGAGGAGCTGCCATGGATGTTTTGGGCTTTTAAAATCAAATATTTTACTTTGGCTTCTTAAATTTCTCTTATTTCTTCATTTACTCAAGGGCCTTTGTTGAGAGATGGGATTTTTTTAGGATTTATTCTTTATTAACCTGCAATTAAAGATAAAAGCAATTATTAGTGGTATATTTATTCATATAAAATAGATAATGAGGGTATAAAATTGCAATAAAATGTGATTATCATGTGTAAAGTGTGATTGCATAGTGTTTGTAGTGTGAGAGTTTTTGGTGATCTTGTAAACCGAGTGTGTAGAAGTTCTGGCTTCCAAACCGGGTTGTGATAGTGGAGTATCTCCTCAAGGTGAGGAGCGGGGACGTAGGTCGTTAGGACCGAACCTCGTAAATATATCTTGTGTTTGTGTTTGTTAAGCGTATATTTTGTTTGAGCTTATTCTTATCATTCTTGCTCATATCCATCTTATATCTTTCTTGCAAGAACAAATTGATCAACTTAATTTTAATTGGAATTTAATCGGGATTAGATTAGCATAAGACCCTAATCACCCCCCTCTAGGGTCTAACAGTTGGTATCAGAGCTTGGTACTCCTTGATTTAATGTCTAATCGCCTTGAGTTAAAGATCCAAGTTATCGTATTTGTGCTAATATAATTTTGATTGCATTTTGCTTCTTACATATTATCTTTATGGATATGTATGATTCATCTAGTTTAGGTTATGCTATTAATATTGCTCCTCGTTTGGATATTTTCCCTATGCTCAATGACGTGTTAGATTCAAACTTTTTGTTCAATCTAAACAATTTGATTTATGGGAAATTATTGAGGATGCCTATGTTGTTCCTATTTCGAAAAAATCCAAATGGTGTGAAAATGATAAAAGATTGTTTAATATGAACAAGCTTTTGTTAGAATATTTGTTTAATGCTTTTCACTCTTTATTTTCTAACAAATTTGCTAATTTTGATAGTGGTTACACCTTATGGAAATTTATTGAAGTACATGAAGGGGACTTGGAAGCTATTCAACAAGCGTTGGAAAATCCCGCTTTGAGTTCTAAAGAAGCCTCATCTCCATCTACAATACCACTAGGTGATAACCCTAGTGAGGTATGTGAGCTTGATAACGATAATATTATTACTTTTGATGAACTTGCTCTTGAGTTTGAAAAATTACACAATTGCTATATTGATGTAAAGAGTAAGTATGTAAATATGAAATCCACTCATGAAACACTAGCCACTAAGTTTAATTTTATTGCAAATGAAAATATAATTCTTAAAGAATGCAATGAAAATTTGAGAATTGAAAATGTTAGTTTGCTTTATGAAAAACGTGATGCCATGTTAGAAGTAGATAAGTTAAAATCTATGATAAATAATCATATTTATCCTACTTCTAGTAGCAATGCTTGTATGCACAATAATGAGTTGAATTAAATGAGAAAACACATATCTACCTTGGGAAACAACGAGCGTCAAAGCGCTATAGCGAGTAACATCTCAACCAATCTTAGAGAAAAGGGCTAGAAGGATAAGAAAATATCTGATAATACACATAGATAGCCAAACATCGACTGTAAAAATAAAATAGAGGCTTGATATTTAGAAATTTATAACACGAGCATAGGTACGCCTCCCTTAACTCAAATTGTAAATAGCTAAATACCAAATTCAAAAGCTATAACATGAAGTAATAATTCTATCTCCAACCAAAATATCAATGATCCCTCATATGTCAATTACATACCCAACTCGTGGTCTGCATAAATAAATGTCCAAAGTATGATCTGCAATAGCTTAAAGTCCAACACGAGGACTGTAGTGGATTATAGTCCAACATGAGGACTTTGATATCTTATAGTCCAACACGAGGACTTTAATAGTTTATAGTCCAACACGAAGACTTGATAGCTTATAGTCCAACACGAGGACTGTAATATGCAAATAGTGTTAGAAATCACATAAATACCATTCACCCTCATGCTCCGATGAATAAATCTAAGACTCATGTCTGAAGTTAACTCATGTATACCAATCTCAGTGTATAACAAACCTATATAACCCAGATATTTTGCCAGCCACACAAACCTAAGCACAACAGGACAAAAGAAGAAAAAAAATCCCCTAACGGTTGACCGCCCGTTGTCGAACATGACTGGAGAAGAAGCTTACTTCTTCTGTGCACGACACGCGATCGACCGCCACAGTCTTCCGCATAAAAGTAGAAACCCTAGTTTAGGTTTTTGTTCTACGTAGTTTGATCCAAAAACTTTCATAAGTGATTTAGCATAATCCTTCATAAGTGATTTAGCATAATCAGAATATGTGAATTTCAATCTAATCACTATAGATAAAACGAATCAAATCTTAAACATGTAAATTTCGTGTCAAAATCTTCAAAAATAAAAATCTTTCTTACAAAACTCTTGTTAGAAATAAACTCAGATCTAGATCTGTATTAAGATTTTCGTGGGTGAGCTTTATCAACTAAAAACACATTCTCTTTGCAAAAATACAACATACAGATCTACTTTTATACATAATCTACTATGTTAGGCTCACAAATTACATGAAAAACATTATTAAAATATTTAAAAACTTGGGTATAGTGTTGGGCGAGATGAAACTCGCCTGAGGAATGATGAACAAGTACAAAAAAACGCTGGAAAAATATCCTCCTACGCCGAAAACCGCTGGATCCCGCTCAAACTCTTCGAAATCCACCGAAATCACCAAGGAGAAGAGGGGTTTGCAAGAGGGAAGGAGGACGCTGCTAGGGTTTTCTATGGTGAAGAAGAAGCTCTCACGAATATAATATTATATATATATAAGCCCACAAACCCGACCTAAAACCCAAGAAGACTCAAACTAGGAAAAACTGGTAAACCTACATACGGTCGACCGTCATGGTCAACCGCGCAAGAGATAGAAGCTTTCTGCTTCTGCTGTGTGCCCGACGGTCAACTGCCACGGTCGACCGCGTGGGAAATTTCTTGTTAGTGCATGTTGTTTGTGTGCTGGTCTTATCACTCGATCTTTCTCATATAAATACACTCGTTTGATCTCCAAACACTTGTTATCACATTCATCTATGATATAAACATATATTTCACGGTAAAAAAAATTATTCTCTATATTTTATGGTGTTTTGCATATTCATCGAGAATACTGTTCAATCTAGTTAGATCTCTTGTTCTGATGATGATTTACAAACCCCATTATAGGTACTAATTGCTTGTTGAGTGATATAATACAGGATGTATTTTGTCAAGCAATTTAATGCCACAATTGGAGGATAGATGGTATTTGCGCCGTAACGATGATATCCAAGGAGGTGGAGGTAAGTTGATGAAGAAAAGCTATTAAAAGAGCAACACATACAAGAGGAGCTTTATCAACAAATTCACAAATATCGAGTCTCAAGTGTTGTATACATATGCGAGCGATATTTTTATTTTTACTTTCTCTCTAGATCATAATGTAGGTATGAATTAACGTAGATAACTTTTGAAGTACTTGGGGATCATTCACACACACTTGTGTTTTTAACCATTTTACAAAATAGTGAATTTTTACAAACAGTAAATGAGATTTCAAAATTTCTTCTCAAAACATGTTTGTTTTCATGTTTCTAATCATTCCGCAAAATTTTACTATTTTTAGAGTTTATTTGTTATTTTATTTTGAATTTACAAAATCAGATTTTCAACTTAAAACCTGTGTCTGGAACTATCTATTTCTGATCGACAGGGTATCACCCGTCTGTCGACCGGCCATAAATTCAGTTTACACACCTAGCAGACAGTTAGTCATCCGTGGACTGAAACACAATGTTCGGTCCACCGATGGCATAGATTCAGTCGACCGATATAACATTATCGGTCAAACGAATGAGCTCGAGATGTTTTAGTCTGCCAACGGTCATATTGTCGGTCGACCGACTATGATCATTCGGTCAACCGAAAGTACTGTAACGGTCAAATTTTGAGACTTCGGGATTTTAGGGATTTTTGCTGGTTTTGATGATTTTCTTGAGATTTAGGCTATTGTTTTAAGTGCATATATATATATAT
>BQKN01065843.1:72866-117272 GCA_022839385.1 Asparagus kiusianus | reverse complement strand
GGTAAGTAACTAAGCAAGCAAGAAAAAACCCTTGAGTTTGTGTTTTTGTGTGTTTTGAGCTTAAACTTTCATCTTACTCGATTTCGGTTTTACACTTTCAAATCCACAACCCAAGCTTCATTTGTCATCTCTTAATCATTGCTATAGGATTGCTATAAGAGAGATATTTTTATCTTATTATATTGTGTGGAGAGCTTGATCTCAAGGAGATCATTGTGTGGATTGTGATATCTCGAGGAGATCGTTGTGAAGAGGTTCCGTCTTCCAAATCGGGTGTAATTAGTAGATTACCATTGGGAGAGGTGGTCGGGGACGTAGGTCGTGAGGACTAAACCTCATGAACATATCAGCGTGCAAATTTGGATAACTATTCTCTAACCCTCTCCCTTATTTATTATCTTAATTTAAATTTGTATCTTGTATTGGATTAATTTTTATAAATTGTACATTTATTGTTTGATTACCATATTCACCCCCCTCTCGTGTAATTTTATTTGGTATTAAAGCAAGGTCTCTATATTTATTGAGGTTTAATAACCTTAGAGTAAAGTTCCAAATGGACTCAAACAAGAATGTGCATATGCTTGAAGGTCAATCAACTACTAAACCTCCTTTATTTACCGACAATAATTTTGCATATTGGAAGGCTAGGATGAAAATTTATTTGTGATGCATTGATCTTGACATCCTAGAGATAGTAGAGAAGAAATACATTGAAAAACAAGACCGGGAATGAAAGACATTTGGCTAACCTTAATGTTAAAGCCATGAACGTCTTGATTTATGGACTCACTCCAAATAAGTATAATAGAGTCTACACATGTGCAACCGCACACGAAATTTGGGAGAAACTATATATCACTCATGAAGGAACTCCTCAAGTCAAGGAGCCCAAAATTAGTAGCCTCATGCATGAATATGAATTATTTAATATGCTTCCAAATGAGTCAATTGATGCCATATTTTGTTGATTTACTAATATTATTAATGAATTACATGGCATTGACAAGGTGTTGGAGAATCAAGAGAAGAACTACAAAATCCTTCGCTCTCTAACACCGGCATGGGAGCCCAAAGCTACGGCTATGAGGAAGCCAATGATCTTACAATGCTCAAAGTTCATGAGAAGAAGATCAAGGAGAAGGAGGAAGAACCCCAACGAACAAATGAAGAGCCTTCTCAAAAGATGAAGACTATTGCGCTCAAAAGAGTAATTGATAATGACTCATCCTCCTCGGATAGTGAGATTGATGTCTCTAGAGAAGTGGCTTACCTCTCTAGGAGAATATCAAGATTGATAAAAATGAATAAAAATTTTAAAAATCGTTCTAACAAATTCCCCTCTCATGTAGATAAATGATTTTAGTGCAATGAACCGGGTCATATAGCAAAGGATTGTCCCAAGATAAAAGAGAAATACATAAAGTACAAGAAGAAGAAGGCAATGTATATGGGATAGGAGGAATTTGAACTAAGTGATTTAGATAGTGATAAAGATAATTGCCAAGATTTCTCTTCATGATCCAAACATATGTTTCATGGCTCATAAAGATGAGGTACAATCTGATACCGATGATGAATCATTTTATATACAATGTGAGCTAGGAACTGCTCTAGAAGAACTAAATTTTGAATTTAACAAATTAAGAAAAGAACATTCTTTTTTCAAGAAGTTGCATAATGCATGTGACTCAAAATTTGAGCAATTACAATTCTCACTAAATGATGTCATTGCCTTAAAAGATAAGATAATGGGGGATCTTGATTTTGAAAATAAACAATTAAGATATCAAATTAAAAAATAAAAATAAAATGTCAAGAACTAATCATGCTTCTACTGGTCATAATCATCATCACTTTAGAAGAACATGGTATCATAGATCTCATGCTCCCACCTACAAGAAAGATTTTATTTGTACATATTACATGAAACATGGTCATACTTCCACAAATTGTAGGATTAGAGATAATATTTATTATTATGGTTGATGTGGGTACCTAAGGGTACCAAGAGTACGAATATCTAAGGACTCGAGATTTGGGTACCTAAATCTTCTACCACTTGTTTACATGTAGGGAATGTCTCACGCAAGATGTAGAGAGAAGTGGTATATTGATAGTGGTTGCTTTCATCACATGACAAGCAATAATGATTTATTTGCAACCCATCAATGATGAAAGGAGGCAATGTCTCCTTTAGCGGCAGTGAGAAAGATAAAATTGTAGGTATTGATGTTATTGGTAAGAAGCATTCTCCTATTATTGAAGATGTTTATTTAGTAAGAGGACTTAATCACAATCTTTTTAGCATTAGTCAACTTAATGACAAAGGCTATGATATTACTTTTAAACCGGATAAATGCATTGTTAGTCTTAATGACAAAACCATTTTTGTTGCCGTTAGAAAAGCTAATGTGTATATTTTTTAGATGAATGAGCTTATAACAAGATATGAAATGCCTTGCCACGGTAGATGGGATCCTTGGATTTAGCACAAAAGACTTGGACATGCCCACATGAGATTAATTTCCAAGCTATCAAAGAAGAACTTGATAAGAGGACTACCAAGCCTAACCTTTGTTAAAGATTCTCAATGCCAGGAATGTGCCTAAGGTAAACAAGTCAAAAACTCTTTTAAATCTATAAATAAGATATCCACCATTAAACTCTTATAATTACTTCATCTTGATCTTTTTAGTCCTATGTGTGTTGCCTCACTAGGAGGTAAATACTATGTGTTTGTTATAGTTGATAATTTTTTACGTTTCACTTGGGTTATTTTCTTACAAATAAAGATGAATGTTTTGAATAATTTTTCCTTTTGTAAAAAGAGTTGAAAATGAAAAGGATTTGAAAGTAGTAAAAATTCAAAGTGATCATGGTGCGAATTTTAAAATAATTTTTTAGTGATTTTTGTGACCATCATGGTATTACACATACGTTTTTCACTCCAAGAACACTATAACAAAATGGTGTTGTTGAACAAAAAAATCATACCATATAAGAGATGGAACATACTATGATTAATACTTTTGATTTGCCAAAATATTTTTTGGCTGAAGTTATCAACACGGCTTGCTATATTTTAAATCATGTTTTAATTAGACCTATTTTCAAAAAAACACCTTATGAACTTTATTTTCGTAAAACTCCATAATATTAGCTATTTCCGAATATTTGGTTATAAATGTTTTATTTTGAACACAAAAGATCACCATGACAAATTTGATTCAAAGATAGATGTAGGGATATTTTTGGGATATGCATCAAAGAGTAAGGCTTATAGAGTTTTCAACAAACGAACACTCGTTGTTGAAGAATCTATAAACATTACCTTTGATAAAACTAATAATGATTTACAAGATGTTGTGTCTAGGGATGATAATGATGACATTTAGAGAGGATTGAAACTTTTGCAAATAAATAACAATCCCTCAACGGTTGCATCAATGGATGGGGAAGGAGGACTTGAACCTAATCAATAAGAACTCCCAAGAGCATGCAAGTTTGCATCAGATCATCCTAAGGAGCAAATTATCAGAAGCCTCAAAGGCTATGATCGAGTGTCGTAATGTTGCTTTCTTATCCCAAATTGAACCTAAACATGTTGATGATGCTTTGAATAATAAATTTTGGGTTTTAGCTATGCATAATGAATTAAACAATTTTCAAAGAACTAATGTTTGGAAAGTTGTTCCTAGACCTAAATATTTTCATGTTATTGGAATATAATAGGTTTTTAGAAATAAACTTGATGAATTTGGCATAGTGACTAGAAAATAAAGCTCGTTTAGTTACCTAAGGATACAATCAAGAGAAAGGCATTGATTATGACGAAACTTTTACACCGGTTGTAAGATTGGAGCTAATTAGAATGTTTTTAGCCTTTGCTAGCTTTAAAAATTTTAAGTTCTTTTAAATGGATGTTAAAAGTATTTTTTTAAATGAGTTTATTGAAGAAGAGGTGTATGTTGAGCAACTCCCCGGTTTTATTGATCGACTATTTTCTAATTATGTTTACCGGGTACAAAAAACTTTGTATGAGTTAAAACAAGCTCCTAGAGCTTGGTATGCTCACCTCTCAAGTTTTCTCATTGACAATGGCTTTTCAAAACAAAAAATTGATAACACTCTATTTGTTAGAAAAAGTAAAAATGATTTTATTTTGGCTTAAATCTATGTTGATGATATTATCTTTATTGCTACTAATGAATCATTATGCAAGAAATTTTTAAAGGTTATGCAAGAGAAATTTGAGATGAGCATGATGGGAGAGCTTACATTCTTTCCTGATCTCCAAGTCAAATAAACCAATGATATAATCTTCGTGTCTCAAAGCAAATATGCTAGAGAGTTGGTGAAGAAATTTGGAATGTCAAATGCAAAGCATGCACCAACTCCTATGTGAAATTATCCTAGAGGGGGGTGAATAGGGTATATGCTAATCTAATCCAATATTAATGCCAATTTAAAACTTATTAACAATTATATCCTAGCAATTTATGATATGTAACAAATTATATGCAAGGATATGTAATTAAAATAAGGATGATATAAACATGGGATGATGGCGATCTAGAAAGCAATAAACAATGAGCACAAATAATATGCCAAGACAAACTCAAATACACAATATGATCATGGAGTTCGATCACCCTCGACCTACATCTTCGCTCCTCACTCACGAGAAGAATCTCCACTGTCACAACCAATTTTTAACGTTCACCGAAAATATTTATAACTCACACAATTATAATCACATAATACATCCTCTAAGTATTGGCCTCTCATGTGTTACATTCCTTAAGTGTTTGGATTTACCACCTCTCCCTAGGCTTTACTACCGACACCACTCCTCTTGGAATTGACCCCGTCTCTCACCACACACTCCTCTCGATGTACTTGTGTATTATAATATGATCTCATAACTATTAAGTAAAAATAAAAAGATTTATTCTCTAATAAGAATAAGAACAAAATGAAGCTCACACTCAATGATACAAGCTCATAACCTCAATATACTATGTATGAAATACTTAAGCTCAAGTGGGTCTGTAATCAATGAGTATAACAATGAAACTAAACTCAAATTGATTTAGCAAATAAATGAAATACTTAAAGTATGAAGAATCTAGATAAAGAGGAGTTTATAAAACTTCTCATGCAAAGAGATGTAAAAGGTTGAGGATGAGCTTCCTCAATGTTAAAAATCCAATCCTTCTCTTTGTGAAACAATCTTCACATAAACAAACTTGAAATACTTAAAAACTCTTAAACAAACTTGCTAAAACTTGATTTAAAATTTTCTAAATGTGTTCAGAAGTTAGAGGGCATGAGGTATGTATAGGTTCATGAAACAAACCCTAAAAACCAAGAAAAACCATACAAAAAGACAAAAATCCCGAAAATTCAGTATTCTGAAAAACTAGGCGTTAAAGTGTTATAAGTCGACTTGTATTGTTCATGAGTCAACTTATGAACTAGCTGTTACAGGTTAAAAAACATCTACTAAGTCGATTTATACTGTTCACAGTCGACTTATACTATTCACAGTCGACTTAAAACATGCACGACAGATTCTGAAATTTTTTGTATCTGATTTTGTAAAATTAATTAAAAATAGTAAATCAACTAAAAGATCATAAAATTTTGAGAGAAATTTTTAAACATATAGATAAACATGTTAGAGAAAGAATTTATGAAATATCACTTTCCATTTGTGAGATATTACTATTTTAAGACAAATATTCTAGATTCTAAAAACTGTTAAAACACTCGATTTTGTAAAATCAATTTAACATAGTAAATCAACTCTAAAAATGGTAAAATTTTGGAAAATGGTTATAAATATGTAATATAACATGTAAGAAAAATAATTTCTTAAATTTCATTTCCCATTATGAAAACTCATCTGTTTTTCAAAAACATGTACGAACATAAACTTATTAAAACTTGATTTTAATAAAATCATTTCAAGTACATATAAACATAAAACAAATATGTGTGTACATAACTATATCCATTTGTTTCATATTTATGTGGCTAAACTTGAAAGCAATAAAAAAAACTATTTGTGTGTGTAATATTTGAGCTTAGAGTATAACACACAAAGTATAAACACCTAAACTAAATATACCAAGCAACGGATCCTCAATATTGCTCGACTTGATTGTGGATAAAGTGATATTGGATCTTGATTTGAATTACACATAGCTTTATTCCGATATCTGCTAATCTCCTTTGAATGTCATCGTTAAGGCGCAATTCCATCCAATCTCCAACATAGGATCTTTGTGTAGGATACCTAACAATCAAATATAAACGCTCGACAAATATTATTAGAATTTTTTTGTTAACCATCAAAACTAGACTAGATAGTAGGCTCATAAATATGATACCTAACACTATGAGCACTTCCATCAAATTAGACAAGGATGAAAGTGGTGAGAAAGTAGATCAAAAGCTTTATCGATGTATGATTGATAGTTTACTTTATCTCACTACTAGTAGACATGATATTATGTTTAGTGTTTGTGTATGTGTACATTTTTAAGCTTCTCCTAGAAAATCTCACTTAATTGCGGTTAAAATAATTATTAAGTATATAAATGGTACTATTGAACTTGGTTTGATTTATAGAAAGAATATAAATTTTGATCTTTATGGTTATTGTGATGCTGACTTTGCCGGATGCAAAGTAGACCGTAAGAGTACTAGTAGTACATGTTATTTTTTAGGCAATTCACTTGTTTTTTGGTCTTCTAAGAAATAAAATTGTGTTGCCTTATCTACTACTAAAGCGGAATACATTATCATCATCTTATGTTGTGCACAATTATTATGGATGAAACAAAATTTAGTTGATTTTGATTTAGATTTTCATGGTACAAAGATATTTTGTGATAATACTAGTACTATAAATATTTTAAAAAAAATTTGTTTTACATTCTAGAACCAAGTACATAGATGTACGCCACCATTTCTTATGTGATAATGTAGAGAGGAAAGATGTATGCCTTATTTATATTGATACCAAATCACAATTAGCAGATATCTTTACCAAACCTCTTAGTGAAGAAGACTTTTGTCGTATAAGAAATGAGTTAGGTATGTACATCATTTGATTGCTTGTTTTTTGCTTGCTCTTGGTTTTTTTGGTTTAAAATTTTCATATCCTAGTATTTTATTATTCGCACTCATTGTCGTAACATGCTTGAATGCACAAGGATACTTAAAGAAGTGATTGGGAGAGACCGGGGTCAATTCTAAGAGGAGTGGGTTAGTAGTAAAGCCTAGGGAGAGGTAGTAAATCTAAACACTTGAGGAATGTGACACGAGTAGGCCAACACTTAGAGAAGTATCTTATGGGTTTTACAACATGTATCTCATTTTTTTACCCTCTTTTGATGTTGACAAAGGGGGAGAAATATCTCCTCTCCTCTGTGCACATAGATAGGGGGAGAGTCTTATAGATAGGGGGAGCAACTATCTATAAGTAGACTTTTCATTTTATTTTTGCCCCTTTATAATGGTTGTTTGTCATCATCAAAAAGGGGAAGATTGTTAAGTCTCATGTTTTGATGAGAATTTACAAACGCCATTATAGATACTAATTGTTTGTTAAGTAACATAACACAGGATGTATTTTATCAAGCAATTTAGTGCCACAATTGGAGGACGAATGGTATTTGCGCTGTAATGATGATATCCAAGGAGGTGGAGGCGAATTGTTGAATAAAAGCTATTATAGAGCAACACATACAAGAGGAGCTTCATCAACATATTAGCAAATATCAAGCCTCAATAGTTGTATACATATGTGAGCGATATTTGTATTTTTACTTTCTCTCTAGATCATAATGTAGGCAAGAATTAACGTAGATAACTTTTGAAGCACTTGGGGATCATTCACACACACTTGTGTACCATTTTATAAAATAGTGGGTTTTTACAGACGGTAAATAATATTTCAAAATTTCTTCTCAAAACATGTTTGTTTTCATGTTTATAATCATTCCCCAAAATTTACTATTTTTAGATTTTATTTGTTATTTTATTTTGAATTTACAAAATCAGATTTCCAGCTTAAAACCTGTGTCTAGAAGTATCCGTTTCCAGTAGACTAGGTATCACCCGTCAGTTGACCAGCCAGAAAGTCTATTTATAGACCGATCATCAGTAGACCGACACACAATGTTAGGTTGACTGATAGCAAAGGTTCAATTGACCAATACAACATTGTCGGTCGACCGAATGAGCTCAAGATGTTTTAGTCTACCAATGGTCATATTGTCGGTCGACCGACTGTGGTCATTCGGTTGACCGAACAGTCGGTCTACCAAAAGTACTATAACAGTCAAATTTCCAAACTCTAGGATTTTGGGGATTTTGTTCGCTTTGATATTTTTCTTGGGCTTTAGGCTATTGTTTTAAGTGCCTATATATATTTTTCAACCCCCATTAATTGAGTAACTAAGCAAGCAAGAAAAAAACCCTTGAGTTTGTGTTTTTGTGGGTTTTGAGCTTAATCTTTCATCTTACTCAATTACGATTTTACACTTTCAAATCCACAACCCCAAGCTTCATTTGTCATCTCTTAATCATTGCTATAGGATTGCTGTAAGAGAGATCTTTTCATCTTATTATATTGTGTGGAGAGCTTGATCTCGAGGACATCATTATGTGGATTGTGAGATCTCGAGGAGATCATTGTGAAGAAGTTATGACTTACAAACAGGGTGTGATTGGTGGATTACCATTGGTAGAGGTGGTCGGGGACGTAGGTCGTGAGGACCGAACCTCGTGAACATATCGGCGTGCAAATTTGGATAACTATTCTCTAGCCCTCTCTCTTATTTTATTGTCATAGTTTAAATTTGCATCTAGTGTTGGATTGAATTTCATAAATTGCATATTTATTGTTTGATTACCCTATTCACCCCCTCCCCCTAGGGTAATTTCAAATCTTTCTCTTACGTTTGACGAATCATGGCTTCAAGTTCCTCTTCAAGCTCGTCTTCGAGTTCGGCTACCAACACCTCGATAGTTCCTGTGAATTTGAGTTCAACCATTTTCACCTTGCTGTTAGACCCTAGAGGGGGGGGGGTGATTAGGGTCTTATGCTATTCTAATCTGATTTTATGCTAATAAAAACTAATTCAACAAACTATCCTAGTAAGTATGATACACAACAAGATATATGAAGGAATAAGTGATATACTGTGACGCCCCTGGGTTCACACAAGGCTACAGTCCAAGGTAAAACCAGAGATGTCAAACCTGCCATGCACCCACACTGTGCATAAACATGTTTCACCAATCACAGTAATATCCTCTAGTAGAACCAAATAGAAGTAAATGTGCAAATAGGCAAAATAAAGAGAATAAATGTAATAGACATGATATAGAAGAGATATCTCATAAATGAAAAGAATCATGTCTTAACTATAATACATCTGATATCTGAATAATAAAAATGTCTCAACATGAATCAACTAAAAATCATACTAAGGCACACTGCCTTTACAATATGAATATGAAACTCTAATGTCTGGATAAAACTCAAGACTACAGTGGAGGCTTTACAAGTAAAAATACGTGACGACGACTATGCCAGAACTCCGCCACCCTACAGCTCTGAGAAACTCCGAACTACCTAAAAAGTAATTTAAAAGAAAAAGAATAACAACAAGAGCGTCAGAGTACTACAGCAAGATTACCTCCATTCGCCCCTAGGGAAAGGGCTACTAGATGGAGTGAAGGATCTATCTATTAAGCATAGTCTACCTAGATTCATTTTCCTCATATCTAAGTAGGATTAACATTTTAAAACCTACAACACGAGACGTAGTACGTCGAGCGAAATAATCCAAACAAGGAAACTTTCATGTATATACCATAAGTCTCAAATTGTCGATATCTAAACATTAATACCAAACTAAGAAAAGATAATCTAAAGAAACCAATAATTAGAAATCCATAACACGAGACTGGTACGTCGAGCGAAATAATCCAAATAAGGAAACCCTCATGTATATACCATAAGTCTCAAATTGTGAATCTCTAATCATTGATCCCAACTAAGAAGTAAAATAACAGTAAAAGAAATAAGATATCAACACATCATATTTATAATATCTTCCACTATCACTAGAGAGATAAAATAAAATACCAACACATAATTTTGTATACCTTCAAAAGTAACGTATCTCAGTTATATAGTTCAATGATAGGTCGTATTCATAATCGGCATCTGTCATACTTAGGCTATCAAGTAATTGTCTCAGTGTAACGGACTAACCTATAGGTATCCTGAACTGTGTACACGGCTCATTAGTCTCATCGCGACCTTAGTGCATAACATGAGTGCGGGACGGACTACCAAATAGGCATCCTAGAAATACGACTCACGAGCCTCATCGCACCCTAGTGCGGGACGGACGGCTAGATCAAGCCTCCTAAAATCCGACTCAATGGTCTGTACATGTGGAATACGGATGCACTACCTTATGTAGTACTGAACTAAGCTCATCAATGATATCCACCTCATATAAATCTTCGTATCTCTGGCATGTCGATGCACTATCCCATATAATACTGAGCTATGCTCATCAACGATAGTTACCTCATGTATAAACCGTGTATATCTGGTATGTTGACGTACTATCCCATATAGTACTGAGCTGTGCTCATTAATGACATTCAACATGTATATGAACTATATCTAATTCAAATATGATCAAATCAAAATTCATCATAATCCCCTTAGGATTCTTAAATATATAACATAACATATTCATGACTGTACGTATAACATCAAGCAGCTCAAAACTCCGCGAACGCACCTCAAAACGGTGCAACACAGCTCCACAAAACGAGCAGGAAAAACAGACGTGATATCTGCTAGGAAAAAAACATATCTTTCTCTAGAAAAACTATTTTTACAAATGGTTTTCTGTTTTGAAACCTAGATTCACACATCTATCAAATGACATAAGTTTGGTTCAGTTTAGAGTTTATTTGTCATCCAAAATCTTTAGTTAAACATTATATATGTGCAGCCGTTTTTCTGCAGGATATGTTGTTAGTAAATTTAACATATCCTTCTATATACAAACTCTTTTTAATAATGGTTTTATGTTTTAGAAACTACATATATATATCTTTCATTTAAAACTAGTTTGGTTTAATTTGGAGTTTTTTTACTATCTTAAACTCTCAATTAAAGATTATATAAGTGCTGTAGTTTTCTGCAGAAAAACATATATATAGTACACCACTTAAATTTCTCATATATGAATAAAATTATGAAGAACTCTAATGATCATGATCATGATACTATCATAAACAACAAGAAAAGATTATGAATCTAGCATTTGTTTTAAAGTTTATTATCAAAAATCTAATTTTTAACACCTCAGGTTAAGATTAAAGCATGAAAACACATATTCAACATCATATTAATCATCTATACTAGTTATTTAACTATGGGAATGGGTTTAGATGAAGATAATCTTGCCTTAATCTCATATGTGAGCCCCTAAAATAAACAGCAAGTAATCCATGAGCACAAACCACCCGTTCTCCCTCGTCACACGTCAATGATCTCGCCCTTTTGTCGATATTTGCTTCACAAAGCTCTCAAAACTCATAATAATAAGATCTAGGGTTTTTAAGGAGAGAGAGTGGCTGCTAGGGTTCCTAGATATAATAAAAAAAGGGAATTTTCATAAAAAAACATAGGTATTTATAGAGGCAAACCCGAAACAAACCTGTTTGACCCGAACCCGGAAACCTAGTCTGACTAGGAAAATAACCTTTGGTATTTTAGCAATAACTTTCTTGTCCGACCTCAGAATAAGATGATATGAGATTTTTTGGAAATCTATTGAAAAGATCTACAACTTTGTTATTTTGAGTTTTCCTAGATTCTAAGTGAATCATTGTGTAAAATCTATAAACTCTTAACTGGTTATTTTTCCCAGATTTTTTTCTCGTGCATGTTTTGTGCATTTGCCCTCATATATTCATATATATGTATCGGATTGATCTCAAATCAATTCCTAGCATACACAAATATTAATAAATGTTATTTATCATAATATAACATGTTTATTATTATATCTCACAATAGTCAGTATTACGGGGTTTTACATTCTCCCCCCCTTAAAAGAATTTCGTCCCCGAAATTCCGCATTCGTATCTTAGAGATTAATAATGCCAGAAAAGCACGTTGAGGGAATAATCCAGATAAGAAAACCCTCACATACACATCTCACATCATTAGTCTCCAGATATAAACATAGCAATATCTACATTTAATAATCTAATATGCTAATATTTCCACTTAACCCCTAACTAAACAGAACTAGTACGTCGGGTGAAAAATCCAAACAAGGAACCCCCCATATATATACCATGTGTTCAGAATGATTAGAAGTTAAGTGTCAATACCTCCATTCTAGCATTAAATGTAAATATAACAATACAAATAATCACATACATAAATCAATCCACCTTCTCAATAGGTGCAGGTAGTCGTGATGCATAACATCTTCGCGCTCCCGAGAATCATCCTCAATGTCTATACTTAACAGTCTAAAATGCAAATACCCCCACTTAACCCCTAACTAAATGGAAAAGTACATCGAGCAAAAATCCCAAACAAGGAATCCCTCATATATATACCATATGTTCCGAGTACTTAGGAGTTAAGTGTTAATACCATCATTTTAGCGTTAAGTATAAACATTACCATGCAGATAGCCACAAATCATAAACAAGTCATACTAAATTTAATTTACCTGCTCAAACAGGTGTGGGTAGTCACGACATGTATCCTCTTCGCGTTCCCAAGAAGCCTCCTCAGCTCCTCTCCGATCCCACTGAACTTTAACTAAAGGTATCACATTGTTTCTCAACTTCTTGTCCTCCTTGGTAAGAATACATACAGGAATCTCAATAGTAGTCAGATCCTCCTGAATCTCGATCTCTGGTGCGTCTAATACTCGCTGCTCCTCCTCGTCATGTAGGTGCTTCTTAAGCATCAAAACATGAAAAATATTGTGTATGCTCGACAAGGATGCTGGTAGGTCTAGTCGATATGAAACAGCTCCAATGCGCTCAATAATCAGGAATGGTCCAATATACCTCGGGGTAAGTTTTTCTCGTCTGCCAAAATGCTGAACTCCCTTTATTGGTGATATTTTCAATAACACATAGTCCCCAATTTGGAAATCTAACGGTCGTCGCTTATGATCTACATAACTCTTCTGACGACTCTACGCTGTAAGAATGCGCTCTCGAATGATTGCTACCTACTCCGTAGTTTTCCTCACAAGCTCTGGTCCAAGCAATAGGTTGTCCTCTGGTTCTGCCCAACAAATAGGTGATCTACAAGGCCTCCCATACAATGCTTTGTACGGTGTCATCCCAATAGTCGCTTGGTTGCTATTATATAAGCGAATTCGATTAATGGGATGTGGTCCTCCCAGGTACCCTGGAAATCAATGACACATGCTTGCAACATGTCCTCCAATATTTGGTTTACTCTCTCTGTCTGCCCATCCGTCTGCGGGTAAAACACACTAGAATAAGATAATTTGCTATCGAAAGAATTCTGGAAGCTTCTCCAAAAATGTGAAGTGAAAACCGAGCCTCGATCTGACACAATCGTCTCTGGAACTCCATGTAATCTCACGATCTCTTGAATAAATATTCGTGCATACGTCTCTGCCATGTATGTCGTCTTTACTGTTATGAAATATGCTGACTTTGTCAGCCGATCTACTACCACCCAAACTAAATCATTCCCTTTCTTCGATCTCGGAAATCCTACAATGAAGTCCATAGAAATATCTGTCCACTTCCACTCCGGAATGGGTAAAGGCTGTAGGGTTCCTACTGGTCTCTGATATTCTTCCTTCACTTACTGGCAGGTAAAGAACTTAGCTATACATTCTGCAATCTCTCTACGCACGTCGCTCCACCAAAAATGTCTCTTTAGATCCTTGTACATCTTCATTGTGCCTGGATGCACTGTATACCTGGTACGATGCGCTTTGTCGAATAAATCCTTCTTCAGCCGAGCATTAGCTGGTATTACTAATCGGCCCTTCATCCGAAGTCCTCCATCTACTCCAACGGTCTAATAAATCCTTCTTCGGGCTTGAATCCAAGAGTCGTCCAACTGAGCTCTGACCACTCTATCACTCCAAGATGGCTGTACGGATAAAGCTCCCAAAAATACGTTGTTCCCACTAATCTCTGGTCTAAAGTCGAACTAGCTAAGTGTGTGGAGATCTCGATATAACGAGCAGCTCAAAGCTGTAATCCTGTGATGATGCTTCCTACTCAATGCGTCTGCTACGACATTCGCCTTCCCCGGGTGCTACTGAATCGCGAACTCATAATCCTTAATGAACTCAACCCATTGTTGCTGTCTCTGATTTAGTTCCTTTTGAGAGAAGAGGTACTTCAAGCTCTGATGATCTGTGAATAGCTCAAACTGTACCCCGTACAGGTAGTGTCTCCATGTCTTCAATGCAAAGACTACTGCTATTAGCTCTAAGTCATATGTGGGATAGTTCTGTTCATGCATTCTCAACTCACGCAAAATGTATGCTACTACCCTCTGGGTCTGCATCAAGACACCTCCTAGACCCACTAACGATTCATCTGTGTAGATGTAGGCTCAAATACTGCTCGTAAATATCCAAACACAACTCAAAGATGAGAAAAGAACAATATGTATACAACGACAAATTACACCAACAGGCAGCCTAAGGTGGCGCGCCTTAGGCACGGTAGCCCAAGGTGGCGCGCCTTAGGCGTGGCAGTCTGTGGTGGTGCGCGAATTACAGGGGTGCCATGGCGGTTACAAAGCAGTTATACGATGATTTTTTGAAGTCCAAGTGGTAGCATATCGGAAATAGAACGTGTGCTGATATAGACAAGCAGTTAAACCACAAAAAAAGTGGTTAAAGGTCGTGGGAGAATAGTTTCAAGCACGATGAAATGTGGTGGTAACTGCTCCTTTGGCCGAGGCAGTCCACACTACCACACCAATAGCCGCGACAGTGTTGATTGGCGCGGCCAAAGGGAGGTCATGTGGTCAGTTATTTTAGCCCCGTTTCCAATGTTGTGCACTCCTACCCCTATAAATACCTCCCTAGATACGAAACAAAGGACAAAGAGCAGATTGGAGCAGAAAAGGCTTGAACTTTTGGTGATTTTGAAGAAGAAAGAGAGAATTTTCATCTTTCATAAACATCACTTGGTAATTCCTAGTGATCTAAGCTCAGACTTGATCTTTGAAAGAGAGAACATCTTACATCGATAAGATATTTGCTTCAAATCCCTACTTCGATAAACGAAGGAAGGATCTCTAAACACCCACACGATCTGTGAGTCGGTGGTCCACGAGCCAAAGCACTCCTGGCATAGGTAAAGTCCCACAAAACAGGATTCGATAAATGATTTCTATGTTATTTTCTCGAGAGTTGTAATTTGTTTATTTTTCATTGTAATTCTCTATAAACGACTAAAGTTTTAATGAAATCGACAATGGAAATAACTTTCACTGAAAACAAACTGGCGACCACAGTGGGAGCTAGCGACCTCGCTAACCAAGGCCGCAGTGTCGCAACCGATCAAGATCGTGATCAATGAAGAGATCGAATATAAGTTCAATCAGGAAAAATTCGAGGAGTACTTGTCATCCTCATCCTCAAAACCTTCCTCACCTCGTAAGTACAGGAAGGTTTCGTCTCTCAAGAAAGCTACCCAGTCTTTAACTCCGGTTAAGACCGCGGGTGAATGTTCTTGCCCGATCGTGGCTAAAGAATCTATCTGCAATACTTCTGCTCCAAGTGATTCTGCACCAATTAAGGAGTCATTGAATCATGGCTAGCCGACACTGACGAAAAGAGCTCGTCAAAGACAACGTCAGCGTCATGCTCGTCAACTGGCTAAGGCCCTACAACAAACTGACGGGGTCCATTACTATGCGGACCTAGAGTCGAGGAAGTATAAGGTGGTTCAGTTGCCTCAATGATAAAATAATCATATTTCTGCACAGCTTACGACGGAGGAATGGATTCTTGTCAAAAGGACTCGTTCGACCCTTACGGAATGAATACAAAAGCATCAAGTGAATACCGCTCGTGCCCGTGCCCTAAGTCAACAAACGCAAAGAAACAAGAAAGAAATGGTGTCTGAAAAGCCACCGAAAAATTACAAAATTTAGGTTCCCAAAACTGAAGATGCCCAAGAGCTACGGAGGATGAGTTCAATCTCTAACCGTGACAGCCCATACTACCGCGGTACTCCATCCAACCGTGACAGTCATGGTTGCCGTAGCACTTCATCTAACCGTGACAGTCATGACTACCGTGGTACTTCATGCGGCCGTGATGTTCATCCCTGCCGCAAAACCTCCTTTGCAACTTCATTAGCATCAGCTCTTGGTCCATCTACTATGTCTGCTGTGTCACCAGTGAAGCCTTGAGTCAGTCTTGACCTATCAAAATTTAAGATTACAATGGCAGATCGCCTCGGCCCTCTGTCTGATGAACGAGGTAAAGCTCCAATTAAAGAACATTCGGATTCAGTAAATAAACCTTTAGTGGTTTCCTATGCAGGGGGTCGTAAATACCCTCCTGTCAGAACTACACGAGTCCAAAATGAGAAAATGTTAGTTCACTCTCATTTAGGACCAATGAAGATTCCATGCCCGCCAAGGGGTGGATTTAAGAATTTAACCTTGGATCGCCCAGAGGCGACAACTAGTCGTCCTGCACATGTTAACAGGGTTCAAAAGCAAAAGATAGGTTGCTCAAATCATAATAATGATGAGCTGTACTATCAAAATAATAACTCAAGGAAAAGAATTATCTGAGAAGATGAGTCTCACTGTACTTGTGAGAGACTCATTAAGGCAGTCTTGATAGAATGCGGTTGCTCTGAAACTAAGCCAACAAGAGTCTCCGTATTTCAAAGACTTTCCACTGAAATGCCAAAACCCAAAATGATGTGTTTTAACAAGAAGAAACCTACAATTCGGTAAGATGAATTCCCTGATGTCACTATTAACATGACCGGCAGAGGAAAGCAACTATTATTCAACCCTGATCCTGATTTCTCTCTAGAAGGGAGAGTTGAGCGGGGTCTCTCTCAAAGTATGTCGCGGTTACAACGAAGAGCCAACCGACGTCGAGACTATAAAAGAATGGATGAAGGGTTATCTTCAGATGAGGAACTATCAGATACTTGTTCTGCTGTTGCTTCAGATGATACCACGTCCAGTGTTGGGCGAGTCAGAGAATCATTCGCAATCACGCCGGATCAACTGGCTCAGATACTGTAGGAAGTGTTAGCTAAACAACGTGAGGAAATTAGAGCTGAAATCAAAACCGAGATGGAGTTGACAATGTAGCAAATGCGAGATTTGTAAGCTCAACAACATCAACTGGAAACGAGCCAAAAGGTAGAATCCAGCCAACGTAACGTTATACCTATACATATAGCTGAGGTGGATAATGAAGAAGACGAGACCATCTTTACTGATCATCCTCTGGATAAAGACAATTCCGGAAGTGGTCCGACCAAATCATCTACTCAACCTCCTTAAATCTACTTGAAGAAGAGTGAGGAAGAAGACAAGAAGATGTAAGATCTTGAGAGCAAAGTCAATGCTCTGATGACAGCCTAAGAAGTGAAGAAAACAGAGATTCCATACCCGTACCCAAGAGAATAGGATCTGATTCCTTATCCCCCAAAATTTAATTTGATTAACTTTACTCCTTTTGATGGTAGGGGTTCACCAACTCAGCACTTGATCTATTTCAAGTCACATCTTAGCACAATATCTGGAAACGAAGCCTTGATAGTCCGGTCATTCGTAGGGACCCTCCGTGGGCCTACATTCGATTAGTACCGATGCCTTAAACCTGGGAGTATCACTAGCTAGGAGGATATGGAAGGATTGTTCCTCACCAATTTCTTTGACGACAGAGGTCTCTATTGGCACCTTGTTGGACGAGAAGCAGAAGGATGGGGAGTCGGTTAATGTTTTTGTCAAACGCTTCCGAAACAAAGCAGTAAACTGCCGGGATCCACTCACAAAAGAATTCATCTTACAGACATGTCATAATAACTTGTCGCTGGATGTATTAGAGGTCATGGGGGTTGTGCTCTCTAAAACTTGGAAAGAGTTAAAAGTGAGAGGTGAGCAAGCCGAGCGCTTTCTTAAGAAAAAGAAGTTGGAGAGAGAGGACTGCCACAAGATAATCCTCAAAAATAGAACTTTAACTGTTAAGGCAGAGGAAGAGGGTCTGGGACTACTGTTGATGTGCATCAAACATCACAACAGCCACAACAACAACCGAAGCAGTCATCCTTCCAATTAGCACCGAATCAAACGAGACAACCTAAGACTTCAGAGCCCAGATTCCCGAAGGAGTATTCATTCAAAGATGATGAAGTTATGGTTATCTTCAAATATCTGTTGGATAATAACAAGATCAAGCTTCCACCAGTCACAGACCAAGAAGAAGCAAAGAAAACTAATGATCCGAAGTACTGCACATATCACAGAAGGGTCCATCATCCCACTAAGGCGTGTTATGTATTAAAAGATAAAATACAAACTTTAATCGATGTTGGTATCGTGACACCGAAACCAAAGGAGAAGAAAGTAGGTGCAAATGCGGTGTCCATTAGCTTCGGATTAGTTCCTTTATCCTAGTTTCAAGCCGAGCCAGTATCGAAGGTTAAGATGCAAACCATCAATGATGACTCTCATGGACAGCGTCAAAAAGGGCTTGTATCTCACACAACCCCCAACGGCAAAATCCTTTGGGTTCATCCGGATTTGCTTGAGGATGAATAGTGGACGACATCCATGTCGAAGAAGAAAAGCAAGGGAAAAGAAAAGTCCTGTTACGGAGCCTCGGCAATTCCTGAGGAGAATGATGAAGAGATATCAGCTTTACCACTCTTCGAGGGAGAGCAGGAAGTTTTTGCTACTAGAAGTGGAAACGAATACAGTTTTAACTACCCAAGCGCATCCAAGCAATTAGCCGAGCAGGGAGTACAGAAGGTTGTACCTACCAAGACTTTGATAGAACTGGGGGTGGTTACAACCCCACCCTTAGCAACCGAGAAACCTCAGAAAGCTACTAAACAAAAGGAGAAGGAACCCTAATATAAAGAGGTCCAAATTCCGAGGCAATCTCATTTCAATCGACCAATTGGACGAGACAAACCAGAAAGCTCGAATACTCCATACCGTTTCGATGTCATGACCCAGTTAGCTAATATCCCAATAAGGATCACACTATACGAGTTATTACGCCTCTCAGAAGAGACCAGATAAGCCTTACAAGAAAACTTAGCTGATTCCGAAGTATTCCTCACTCAAATCAAGCCAACTCCTGAAGAGCCAGAGTCATCAGTTCAGCATTGCAATCTGGCAGCCACAAAATTTCCTTGCATTGCTTTCACAAAAGAAGATATGCAAGTCAGGAATTCAAAGCATGATAGACTGTTATATTTTACCAGATATATTGGTTCGAGCGCTGTCAACCGGATTCAAGTTGATCCGGGTTCCGCTGTTACCATCATGCTACTTCGGTTGATGTACCACCTCAGAATTCCCGCCAGCAAGTTAGCCTCCACGGGAACTGTTATCTACGGGTTTAATACTAGTGGGTCAAGACCGTTGGGAAAAATCCGGGTGAAGTGTCAACTCGGAGACTTGAAGTCTGAAGTCACCTGCTATGTGATTGATGTGGAGACTTCCTATAACTTACTGTTGGGTCGTCCATGGATCCACAGTAATCTTATAGTTCCCTCCACCCTCCATCAGTGTCTGAAATACGTAGACACTAACGATAAAGTCAAGACAGTGGTCGCGGATAAGCAACTATTCAAGGGATTAGAAAATTACTTTACTGACTCACTTCTTTATGGTGCCGAATCCGATACTGAACCATCGGTACGCGACACGGACAGCGGAGAAGAAGCTGATACCGAAGCCGGACTCGATTATAGTGAAGGTCTTGTATTGAATGACATTGAACCTCTTGTAATCGATCTTGACGGTGGTAATTCGTCGGATGAAAGTTGTAACTGGCAACTTACTGATGAAATAATAAAGGATGATTTAGAGTACTCGCATTGTCTCAATGATGTAATGCAAGAATTGTATGACAACCCTAGTTTACATATGCCACTTCGTTCGTCTTGTACGACAACGAAACACATCCGAAGTTCATTCGGAACAACTATGATCTTACCTGCAAAGACAGGGAGTGAAAAAGAAATAGTTTTTGGAAAAGGGGAACCGTCCCCAACTCCAGACCTTTTCTTGAATGTTAATTCAGATGAAGAAGAACCCGGGCAACATTTTTCTCAGTATAGCTCACAAGCAAATGGTTACATGAGGAAGCAAGGCTATGACCTCTTGCTCGGTGAAGGTCTTCATTTTGGTTAAAGTGTCAGGGTTCCACCCCGTCCTACCTACGTACCAAAAGGAAAACCAGATAATTATTACAGTCATAAAAGAGGTCTAGGTTATGCTTCGTCGTCGGATGATGAATATTGCTAATAGATCATTAGCCAACTAAGAAATAAGAGTGGGTATTCATCCGATACTTTAACCTGGGATTCTGACGTGAGCATTGGAGAGAGATTCAAAGCCCTAATGTTGAACATGGCGATAGTCGATCCTTCCACAACCGAAGGAGACGACCAGTTGCCTATTTGGGAAGATCCCTGGATGCATTACATAAATATCTAATACGGCGATCGATTTGAGCAAAGAGAACCTCCAACTGAAGATAAAGTAATCCAAGTTAATATGGGTGATGAAACTAATCCGAAGCCTATATTTATCAGCGATGATCTTCCATCGGATGAAAAAGAAGAATTAATCGCCCTCGTTAGGGAGTATATCGACGTTTTCGCTTGGAACTATGAAGATATGCCGGGACTCGACCCAAATGTGACAATGCATAGCCTTAATATAAAATCGGATGCTAAACCTGTCAAGCAACACAAAGATGGTTTCGTCTGCAAATTATGGAGCTAATAGAAGCTGAAGTTAAGAAATTGATTGATTCAGGTTTTGTTAGAGAAGAACAACACCCTGATTGGCTGGCCAATATCATTCCAGTCCTTAAAAAGAATGGAAAAATCAGAATTTGTATTGACTTTAGAGATCTGAATACCGCCTGTTCTAAATATGATTTTCCCCTACCCATTAGAGACGTCATCATTGACAATACATGCGGGTTTGAGAGAATGTCATTTATGGATGGATTTTCAGGATATAGAAATGTCATTTATGGATGGATTTTCAGGATATAATCAGATCAAGATGTACTCGAACGATGAAAAACATACAGTATTCAGAACACCCCTTGGTGTCTTTTGTTATACTGTTATGCCTTTTGGTTTGAAGAACGTCGGTGCTACGTATCAACGAGCAATAACGAAGATCTTTCAAGAACACCTTCGGAAGACCGTCGAATGTTACGTTGATGACCTTGTCGTTAAGAGTCGTGATAAAAGCGATCACATTAATGATTTGAAGATGATGTTCGATCTTATGAGGAATCATCAGCTAAAAATGAACCCGACTAAGTCCTTCCTGGGAATGTCGAGCGATAAATTTCTTAGATTCGTCATCACCACAAAAGGTATTCATATTGATCCTAATAAGGTGAAGGCGATATATGAGCTGCAGTCTCTGAGAAATCTTATAGAACTCAGAGGATTGCAAGGTCGATTGGCATATATCCGTCGGTTTATATCAAACCTATCCGGAAAATGTCAACCTTTCTCTAAACTCACAAAGAAAGGCGTATCGTTCATTTGGGATGAAGCATGTCAGAAAGCATTCAAAGATATTAAAACATATCTAGCGAATCCACATATTCTCATTGCACCAAAATCGGGCAGACCGTTTCTGATTTATGTCAAAGCGACGGGCCATTCGTTAAGTACATTACTTGCACAAGACGACGATAACGGTCACGAACAAGCTATGTATTATCTGAGTCGCACGTTAGTAGGAGCTAAATCTCGTTACCTGATGATCGAGAAAGAATGTCTTGCCTTAGTATTTACAATCTAGAAAATGTGACATTATTTAGTTGGACAGACAATTTATATCATTTCCAACATAAACCCAATCCGAGTGTTCATGACCCAACCGGCCTCCATGAATTGGCGTTTAGCCTGATGGGTTTTACTCTTATCGCAATATAACTTGTACTTCAAGTAATAAAAATCAGTTAGGATGAGCTATTTGTGATCTTCTGGCGAAATACCCTACGAAAGATGTAGTCGAATTATATGACTATCTACCAGACGAAACTCACGAAGTTAATACCACTTCACATCAACAAGTGTGGCAGTTATACTTCAATGGGGCTTCCCACACAACCAATGTAGCGAGCGCGCCCGGATGTTCTAAAGTCTCCTCAGGAGTGGGGGTCGTTTTAGTTTCTCCGGAAAAGCATGTCTTACCTAGAGCATACTCATTGACCGAACCATGCTCTAATAATGTGGCTGAGTATAATGCATTGATAATTGGACTTAATTTTGCCAAAAAGCTAGGGGTCGAATACCTTGAAGCTTTTGGGGATTCTCAACTGGTAATTAATCAAATACGAGGAGAGTATGAAGTCAGAAATCGAGACCTGATTCCATACCACCAGGTGGCCATCGAGATGGCAAGCTCATTTGAAGAGTTTTTTTATCGAATACGTTCCACGTATACAAAACGCGTATGCAGACACGTTGGTGGCATTGTCGGTATCTTTGGCTCAACCTCCCGAAACAGAGCAATTAATTACAGTGAGGACTCACCAGCTTATTATAGTAATCTATGATTCGAGTGTTAAAGAAGCACACTCAACAAGAGTTGAACCCGAGGTTCGAGATTGGTGTTTTCCTATTATCAATTACGTCCTATATGGTATATTACCTAAAGATGTAAGAGAAAGGAATTCGATTCGGCGAAGAGTGCCGAGATTTTACTACAACGCTACAACACAAATGTTGTATCGACGGTCGTACGATGGTCTATTACTCCGTTGTCTATCCAATAAGGAAGCGGAACAAGCACTCAAAGAAGCGCATGATGGGACATGCAGTGCACATCAACCCGGTCCTAAACTCTAGGACCGACTTAGAAGAATTGGATATTACTGGCCGACTATAGTAAAGGATGCAGTTGACTACGCCCGATGATGTCAAGTGTGTCAATTACATGCAAATTACATGCACCAGCCTCCTGAGCATTTACACCCATCGGTGACATCATGGCCATTCGAAACTTGGGGAATGGATATTGTAGGTCCTATTTTCCCACCTTCGGTTAAAGGAGACCATTCATTCTGGCAATCACCAATTACTTCTCGAAATGGGCAGAAGCAATTCCACTTAGAGAAGTAAAGACGAGTAATGTTATCAAGTTTATTAAACACCATATCATATATTAGTATGGTGTTCCAAGGTGAATAGTGCACGAAATGGTCCTCAATTCGTGAGCAACACATTTATCAAATTCTGCAATAAATTTAGGATTAAAGACATTTCATCAACTGCTTATAATCCCACAGCTAATGGATTGGCCGAAGCTTTTAACAAGACCATTATCAAGATTTTGGCAAAACTGGTGAAAACCAATAAACGAGATTGGGACGACAAACTCGGTGAAGCCCTGTGGGCTTATCGTACAACTGTCCGTACACCAACCGAAACAACCCCGTATTCCTTAACATATGGGTGCGAAGCCGTCCTTCCGTTAGAGATACAAATTCCTTCCCTTCGTATCGCTCTCGCAATGGGAATGACGATGGAAGAGCATCATCAGAAACGTCTCGAGGAATTGGAAGCGTTAGATGAAAAACGCTTGGAAGCTCAGCAACAAATCGAGTTTTATCAAGCTAGAATTTTCGGGGCTTTCGATAAAAAGGTCCGACGACGAAGTTTTAAAGAAGGAGATCTGGTTCTCACCGTTCGAAGACCTATGATCCTCAATTCTAAGAAGAAAGAAAAATTACAACCCAAATGGGAAGGACCGTTTGTAATAGAAACAGTCTATTCAAACGGTGCATATCGCCTGATTACCCAGGATGATAACAAATTAATGATGCCAATAAATGGAAAGTTCCTAAAAAAGTATTATCCGTAATGTGTTCAGGATAACCTATGCAAAACGGGAAGTTCCAAGAGAATCATGTATAGGATATTTCGGGATAACCCGAGATCAGTTGATTGTCCTAAATAGAAGCTGATCATTCAAATAATCCATTCTTAATTATTATGAAAGTGATTAAAAATCCTTTTACTACTTTTGTTGAGATGAGATTCAATGGCAATTAATCATTCCTCACAAAACCCCGTAATGCGATCATGGAAGGGGAAAACTCGAGGATTCGTAACCCCATATGCCAAAACCCCCACTGATCGAATCGACCGACGGTGGGTCCATCAAAATCAGTCAGGGATTAAAATTCTTCAAAATCCCATTGTATCTATTTTCTAGCATTCCCAATACCAAAATGAGATACAATGTCAAGTTCAGGTTATCGGTCCGGATCAATCACCGGATCATTTCGTGTCAAATTCTTATGTCTGACATCAGAATTTCCCACCAAGCAGTTTTTACAAATCAACAAACTCATTGTTGTTTTTCCCCCACTCTCAAATTCCCATATGATCAAACCTTTAAACAGTTAGGATCATCTCCAATCTCTATTTTGGTCGAACCTTCCTACAGTTAGGACCAAAACCAAAATCCCCTCTCGATTCCTTCCATAAATGAGAGGTCCACAAATCGAGCGATCAAACCTTCCTAAAGTTAGGATAGCCTCAAAACTCCCACTTGGTCAAACCTTACTATAGTTAGGACCACAACCAAAATCTCCTTTCAATTCATTTCGTGAACGAGGGGTCCACTTTTGAATTGAATAATCAAACCTTATGACAGTTAGGATTATTTAAACCAATCCAGATTCTATAAGTGGAGATCCCACTTCGAGTTTTTTTTGCACCAGGAGATAGAATATAAAATTATTCCTCTCCGATTTTGGATTCATCTCTACCAACAAACAAGAGACCAGGAGATAGAATATAAAATTATTCCTCTTCGATTTTGGGTTCATCTCTACCAACAAACAAGAGACCAGGAGATAGAATATAAAATTATTCTTCTCCAATTCTAGATTCATCTCTACCAACAAACAATAGACTAGGAGATAGAATATAAAATTCTTCTTTTCCAATTTCGGGTTTATCTCTACCAACAAACAAGAGACTAGGAGATAGAATATAAAATTCTTCCTCTCCGATTTTGGGTTCATCTCTACCAAAAAACAAGAGATTAAAAGACAGAATACTCAATTCTTTCTTTATAATTTTGGGTTCGTTTTCATACATAAAGAATATAACGTACTTACTTTTTAAGATCCATGTCGTTCACGCATGGGGGATGTTATCTCTATCCCTTATTAGAGATAAGTCTACATAAAACACATGTAGCCTACATATTCAATGTTGTAGTGTAAAGTCTAAAAGAGTTTAAGTCTTTTAGCCTAACGTTATATGTAAAACGGACTTAGATAATTCACGTACTAGCCCGATTCAAATGGTAATCGGTAAAGGCATACCAAATCCGTGGATGGCTGAGGATTTACCAAAAATCCTATAAGTATTATGGTTATTTATTCTAAATAAGAATGAGTAATCATAATAAAATCTCAATAAGCAAAAAGAAAAGGGTTCACTATATTTATCAAAAGAGTTCAAACAAAGCTATAAAAAATATATGTTATCAAATTACAATAATTTATAATGACGGAGTTGATCCTCTAATCGGGAGAGCTCTGTCACATAAGCCAGTTCAAGCTTAGGTATCAAGTTAGCTTTAAAACTTTCTTCATTAACGCTTTGAATTCTGGCAACCTCTTGTTCTTTGTCAGCAAAAATCTTGTCTTGAAGATTCAATTGCCGGAATAGATTCACCTCAGCTTGAGTTACCTCCGCCAGATCAGACTCTAAAACTTCATGAGCATCCCTAGCTTTGGCAAGTTGCTCTTCTAACCAGGCTATCTCTGTCTGACTCGATTCTAAGTCATGATACAAGTCGACCTTGATTTGTGCCTTCTTGGCAGCGCTTACCCTGAGTTGATTAATGCGAGTTTTTAGCATTTGAAGTTCGGATTCAGCGGATTTCTGAGAATCACGCCATGCCTGCAATCTCAGTTCCATTTGGGAAGCAATATAGGAAGGCGCGCCATTAACACGAAGATTCTGCAACTGTTCAATATTCTATTTAAGATCGACCAAGTAAGCTTCAATCGAGTCAGATAGTTCAGAGTATCCGTAGTCCTTAATGCCTGATACATGGCGATCGAGAGATTTTCTAAAATGCTCGAAAGGTGAGCCTTTAAGAAGAATCCGATCAACCATGATATTTATGAAAGTGGTGAAACTTTGAACGTCAGCGTAAATGACAGCCTTGTCCGGATCTTCATTCGCCAATAAAGCTTGGATACGATCGGATAATGATAAAGAAGGAGCTACAAAGTGAACAAATGAAATGAATATAAGATATACATGCTCGCATATAGGAATGAACAGGATTAGCCCAAATTCAACAGGAAATTCTATAGTTTGATTACCTTGACTTGTCGACGTTGGGACACGCTCCACGGCAACCGACATTTGTTCAGAAATAATGCTTGGCGGTGGATCCACCACATCAGACTATTGTTCAATTACAGCTTCTGAGGGCTTCGGGTCCAAATCGACAAACTCTTGAGGAACAAGTGCTATAAACAAGAAAGAGATGAATCAATGTTCTACCAATATGAATCCAACTATGAAACACGTTAAAGGCGAAACGTACCAAGTTGAGTGGAAGTTGCAGTAAATTGTACTTCCGCAATTGCTTTTGACCCTCCAGCTTCATGAACAACTGGAGGTGGGTCAGAAGTCGCAACAGGCTCATTTTCGAAGGCATCAGAGGTCGGAGGAACAATGGTAGGCGATTCAACTCTGGCTAGGGGACCTGTTAAAACCAGGAAACCTAAGCCCTCAGGTTGATCGCATGTACCAATGATAGTAGACGCATCATCTTCATTCGTTGGTCCTACGTCTAAAATTCTTATTTAATCATAAAGATAAGGAAATAAGAGCTTAATTGAAGACTTAAGTTCGAAAGTATATACCTTCCGATGCACCTACTTCAGTTGAATCAACTACAGTAGTTGGTCCTGCAGTAGCAGTCGGATCTGGGGCTAACAATAGATCGGAGATGCGTTGGTGATCATCTTCGAAAATATCAAGATTGAAATCATGTTCGTTGAAACCTCCAATCCCCATATCATGGGTAATTTCTTGATCTATCGGTTCATTGGCAGGGATTTCTATTAAACAGAAGAATCTGTCAGTACATATATAAGTGTATGAAGGAATTAAAGCAAATAAAACTAAGGTTACCTTCAATAATGGTTGCGGGGTCAGTGGCGCTATCACTCGTACCCACCTCCTTTAGTTTAACTAAAAGAAGATAAAGCGCATAAGTTAGTAGAAGAGGAACACGTTCTGATTCATTTATTTCTCGAAAGTGTCCTCCAAATGAGGAAGCATTTGTACCTGTCTCAGTGGTTGGTGAGGTCGGTGCAGTAATTGGAGGAACGGTGGTGCCTATGCTGACGGGTTCTTCACTCATCGCTCTGTATACTTGTTGAGTGAAGCTGGATTCATCAACATCCATTAAACCTGGAGAAGAAGGCTCAGCATGATTTCTCCTTCCTCTTCTGGCTCAACTGCCATAGCAAAAAGAATAAATAAGATTCTATATTTAAAGATAAGATGGTAAAAAGAGGCAAGAATGAGATTTTACCTCCCTCGTCAACCAGAAGATCTTGGGTAAACTCCTCTTCGAACAATGGAGGAAGTTTACATTATCTATGGGCTATCTTCTTAATCCTCTTCGATATACGAGTATCTTGGGGAACTTCAGAGCTCTCGTGATAAAATTTTGTGCGTAGTTCAGACCCTTGAACAGGGCGGGATTGAGCCTCGGAAGAACCAGGAGATCGGGACCTCTTTCTGCCAACAAGCGGGGTGACATCTTCCTCTTCTTCTTCTTCTTCTTCTTCTTCAAAGGCAGGCCATCTGACGGTCATTTTATTGGAAGACGATAAGGGGATATTCTTCTCTCTCATTTGAACACCCTTAGAAGGAGCACCGGGTGATTGGGGTGAAGAAGCTCGACAAGTTCTGTGATCCACGGGAGAAAGAGGAATGTCAGCCCCTGCTTCACCTCTGGTTTCATCCTCCTCACTGGATGTTTCGAAGTCATCACTCTCTTCGGAATCAACTACTTGCTTTCCTTTGCGAAAAGATGTAGCAGGCCCCTTTCCTCTCCTAGAAGGTATAACTCTTCGAACTACAGCTTCAGCCTCTAGTTCAGAAATCTTCTTCTTCGTGACGGGCGTGTTGGCAGCTAAAATCCACCAGCAGTAGAGAAAAGTCAACTGAAGATCAGGCTCAGCGATGGGCAAGCTAAATTGAGCTTCTGTGCAGCCAACGACATTCCAAAACCAGGCTCGTAGTCCATCGATAAGGCCTCCGTAGGTCGTTAACCATTTATTGGGATTCCCGACGTATAGTTGGTCATAGCCGAATTATTGTGTAAACCGGCAGGGAAAATAAGGTTCGACTCTGCATATGTTTCTTGATCGGAAAATGTTGTAGCCTGGTCGGATGTTCATGAGCCAATGAAAACTGTCCATGTTGAGAGAAGTCCTGTTGGTCCCAGGCATTTCCTCATCAATAAGCATGTCATTATATGCACCAGAAAATCGAGGGAAACATTTATAAAATTCCTAGCACTTAGCATTCTTAAACTGCCTCACACTGTCAGGCTATTGTCGGGAAGGATTCAGCCACTTACATCCTTCCAAAAGCTACAACAGAGGAATCTCTGGATCGAATATGTCGGGAGCTGACATCATGTCGGTTCGGTGGAGGACCAACCATACCATCAGATATGTATATGGTAGCATGAATCTCGACAGGGGAATCTTAGTCGAAGGCTCAGCATCCACTTTTGTAAAAGTGTTGGCCAGGTTGCGCAGATCGCTATGGATGTCAGCAATCATGGTAGAGGGTAAAGATAATCTACCTCCGATGGCTAATTGCACAGCTGGAAAGAGAACCTCAAGAGAAAGAGCCTCTGAAGATTGATGCGGCACTACACACTTCTTTAACCATATGGCCAAATAGCCAGAGAGAAGAGTCTCAGGTTTCATCCTCTTTGTGGTTTGCCACAAGAAAGTGCTGAATTTCGCTCCCCTCGGAAAACCACCTTCAGATGATCCGGTCGTATAAGACTGGGCGTTGATCTTTGTGATTAGCTTGTTAATATCAGAAGGGGTCAAGGTAGGTGATTCACAGACGGCCTCACCAGTCGAGCTTTCGAGGTTATGGAACAAATAATCGACGAACTGCTTCAGACTGACTTGAGCTGCCTTTTTACTCTTTACTTCAATCCTGGCTATGGCTATTTGGTAATGGCAAGTTAATTCCCAAAGAATGCCATAAGCAGCAGAACCAGCCTTCTTCATCTTCATAAGCTGACGATTGTTGGGAAAGTATTCTTGGTAAGGAGTATTCCCCAATAGCAATCCAGATACTTTCATCATTTTGTGGAGCGGAAGCCCTAACTCCCCGTACTTGGTGAAGAATGTATTGGTTTCCGGATTATAAGACTCGAATAAGACGAGAAAATGATCTACACTTATCGGGAGACCATGCATGCTAGCTCTGATTGGAGCATATAATCCTAAGTTCGTTAATTCCTGACCCTAACGATTGAGTACATAATTGGTCATCCTATACCACCATTTGTCTGGGAGCGAATGAACCCATCCATAACATCTGAATTTCGAAAGAGGGAATTCTCTGCCAATCCGAGCAAGCCTATTCTTCACCGTGTTAGCCTTTATCATCAGTTCATTCTGAGGCCCACTATCCAGTCCAAGTACCTCTGGATGAAGATCGTGAATGGTATGCCGACCACTGGAGCCGAGAGCGCTAACATCCTTACCAATGAACCCGTAATTGATGCGTTCATGGTCATCTATCAAGTGCCACGACATCTTCCTCGAAATAGCTAAGTTCCTTAATTGAAGAATCGAGTACTGTCGAGGGAATGGGGGAAGGAACAGAAAATCCCCTTCATGTTCATTTAACCAAGCTTCAGGACCACAGCAAAGATTATCCGGATCTTCGATCAAATCCCCGAACAAATAGTTAGGTTTCTTTAGCGGCTCGGTGGAGTCTCGAATTGGGGTTAAGGGCGAGTCAGTCAACAAAGCACGCAGAATGCGATGACTTCATTCACAAATCAGTCCAGGAATGCTATCGTCACAACCCTCATTGAACTAACGAGCCTCTCTGACCAAGAAATCGCCGTTGATGGAAGTATGAAGAATACCACTCTGGCCCGGGTCTTCTCTATCAGAAAAGGCGACAGAAGAAAAAGGCACTACAGACAAATTTGGAAAACAGTTAGACGAAGAAGAGGCTAAAAGAGCAAAACCCCCGCTCTGAGTAGCCACGGTAGTGTTTACTGCTGCGCGTTATCGTGGTAGTACACACTACCGCGTTCATACGCGGTAGTACGGGCTGTCGCGGTAACTGAACAGCAGCCGTTGGCTTCGAAAAGCCACGAGTTCGACGAAAACTCACATCTCGGCTGTGGTACACGTCTTGATTAAACAAGATATGTGTTTTAAAGCATCAATCCCCTCGAAGGGGGATGTCAACTCTTCCCGGATGCCTCTCAAAGGAGGCAAATGAGGTTATGTGAACAAAAACATCAATCGTAGACAGTTAAAGAGGGTGAAGAGCGTACCCCCAAAAGAAGAAGCCACGGCCTCAGCCTCCTCTGACACTTGGGCTGCAGATTTCCCTTTGGGAACCCTAGATTTCTTAGAAGACATGGTGAAAGCAACCTGAAAAGTAAGAAAAGTTAGGGTTTTATATGAAATCTCAAGCAAAGATCAAAAATAAAACCCTAGAATACAGCCTATGGGTGCGGTTTTACCAAAGATCAATGGAATCAAGTCTGGAAGATGAAGGAATTGAAAAAAGACTGAGATCTGAGAAAGTCACTCGAAACCCTAGATTGTTTTTGAACAAAATCGCCCAAATAAGAAGAAATGAAGAGGGGAAAAGCCAAAGGATCTTTGTATAAGATATTTGAGAAGATTTCGAACTCGAAACAGCGGGGAAGAATGACCCGAAAAGGCCCAAAGGCAGCTTTATAAACCCGACTGGCCGAAACTAGGCGTGGCAGTAGACACTACCGCGCTTGAGCGTGGCAGTGTACGCTGACGTGGCAACTGATGTTGTCACGTTAGCACACCGCAGTCAAATCTGACGCGTAGAAGAGCCATGCATACACAATGATCCCTTGGGTATTTAAACACATACATCCCTCATTATATTTGGAATACATACCTGAACACTCCGATGAGTATATGAGTATAAACTGCATCTCCTTGAACCTCCCAATGGGTATATGAGGTTAAACTATTTCCTGAACACTCCAATATAGTATATGAGTATAAACTATTTCTCCGTTCTTCAACAGCAGTTCTGATTCAAGACTTCGACAATGGACACATGATAAACGCAGCATCGGAAAGATTTTAGCTATTCTACAAAGCACTGAATAGACTAAAGAAGTCAGGGATTGAATCTATTCACAGACCATTCTACGCAACTTCCCCAACAAAGTACTGAAGGAATTACAAGGAAAGCTTATCATATCCAAAGTGTCCCAGACTCCTCTCTAAAATAATAAGTCTGAGATACTTTGGAGGGGGTATCTGTAGGCGTCAAAAACTACTCGTAGATATCCAAACACAACTCAAAGATGAGAAAAGAACAATGTGTATACAACGACAAATTACACCAACAGGCAGCTCAAGGTGGCACGCCTTAGGTGCGGCAGCCCAAGGTGGCGTGCCTTAGGCGCGACAGCCCAAGGTGGTCACAAACCAAGGTGCCACGACGGTTATAAAATAGTTATACTATGATTTTTTGAAGTCCAAGTGGTAGCATATCGAAAATAGAACGTGTGCTGATGTAGATAAGCACTTAAACCATGAAAAAAAGTGGTTAAAGGTCATGGGAGAACAGTTTCAAGCACGATGGAACGTGGTGGTAACCGTTCCTTTGGCCGCGGCAGTCCACACTGCCGCGCTAATAGCCGCGGTAGTGTTGACTGGCGTGGCCAAAGGGAGGTTATGTGGTTAGTTATTTCAGCCCCGTTTCCAATGTTGTGCACTCCTATCCCTATAAATACCTCCCTAGACACGAAACAAAGGACAGAGAGCAGATTAGAGCAGAAAAGGCTTGAACTTTTGGTGATTTTGAGGAAGAAAGAGAGAATTTTCATCTTTTATAAACATCACTTGGTGATTCCTAGAGATCTAAGCTCAGACTTTATCTTTGGAAGAGCGAACATCTTACATCGATAAGATATTTGCTTCAAATCCCTACTTCGATAAATGAAGGAAGGATCTCTAAACACCCACACGATCTGTGAGTCGGTGGTCCACCAGCAAAAGCACTCCCGGCACAGGTAAAGTCCCACAAAACAGGATTCGATAAACGATTTCTGTGTTATTTTCTCAAGAGTTGTAATTTGTTTATTTTTCATTATAATTCTCTATAAACAACTAAAGTTTTAATAGAATCGACACTGGAAACAACTTTCGCTAAAAACAGTAGACTATGAAGGTCTTATCAATACTAGGAATGGTCAAAACTGGCGTTGTAGTCAACTTAGTCTTCAAAGTCTCAAAGGCCTCCTGACACTCCGTGCTCCAAACAAAAAGTACACCCTTTTTCGTAAGGTGTGTAAGTGGTGTAACTATTTTTGAGAAGTTCTGAATGAACTTCCTGTAATAGCCAGCCAAACTAAAAAGCTACGGATCTCGGTAACTATCGTCGGTGGCTCCCAATCAAGTGCTACCGTAACCTTAACTGGAAAATCTGACCTGAATAGTAAAAACTCGTACTTGTTGAATTTGTCATATAACTGGTGCTTCCACAAAGTCTGCAATGCTAATTGAAGGTGCTGCTCATGCTCTGCCTCCGACCTCGAATAGATTAGAATGTCGTCGATGAATACTATCACGAACTAGTCCAAGTATGGACGAAAACTCTGATTCATCAAATCTATGAATACCGCAGGTGCATTGGTTAGCCCAAATGGTATGACAAGAAACTCGAAGGACCCATAACGAGTCGGAAAGGCGGTATTAGGAATATCCATCTCCCGAACCCGCAACTGATGATAACCAGAATGAAGATCAATCTTTAAGAAGTGCTGTGTTCTCTGCAGCTAGTCGAACAAGTCATTAATCCTCGGTAATGGATTCTTGTTCCGGATAGTGACCTTGTTCAACTCCCGATAATCTATACAAAGACGCATACTTTCGTCCTTCTTCTTCACAAAAAGGACCGGCTCCCCCCATGGAGAATGACTCCGACGAATAAAATCCTGATATAACAACTCGTCCAGCTGAGTCTGTAGCTTCCTCATCTCAGCATGTACCATATGATAGGGAGTTCGAGATATCGGTGCTGTGCCTGGTTACAACTCGATGTAGAATTCAACCTCTCTCACAGGAGGTAGCCACGGTATGTCCTGAAAGACATCCTAAAAATCTGAGACAACCCTAGTCCCGTATAAATCAGTACTTTGATCTCTCGGCATCACCTCCTCGATATAGGCTAGAAATGACTCCGCAAACTGGTTACCCTGTGAGGTCGCTACGATCAACTCAGACCCATCGAACGCACGCAAACTGACTATTTTCGCAAAGCAGTCAATGCTAACATTGTAGGATGATAACCAATCCATACCAAGAATGACGTCGAAATCTGACATCCATAAGATAATCAAATCTATAATAAACTCAGACTCATCTAAGCTGATGACACATCTCCTATAGACGTTCTCTAATAGGGATACCTCCCCTAAGGGAGTAGAGACGGACAACGGAACATCTAAAGGATGTGCGACTAACTGGAGCCTATCCATGAAGGCATGAGATATAAAGGATGGAAAGTTCCGGAATCGAACAGGATCCGAGCTGGAAAAGAGTTTACTAAGAAAGTACCTTCTACTATAGCTCCGCTCGTACCGTGATCACACAGTACAACTATATAGACTCTGCCAGTGGCTGGCGACTGCTGAACTTACGATGGTGGAATATACGGGACTATCTGTCCCTCGGGAATCTCCTGAATTGTGCGAATCTGGCCTACTGGCCCCTCAATCCTAGGAACAATTGGCGGTGCCTCAATCCTCTGCTGTGGCTGTTGGCCGTAACCGTGGCCCTGTTGATGCTGACCCTGACCATGGTTCTGTTGCTGACCGTGTCCTCGATTCTGCTACTGGCCTTAACCTCTGCCCTGCTGTTCTCCTGCTGACGCACTGTGACAGTCATTGGCCTTATGCCCGATCTTGTTACAGTTATAGCATGCACCCTGAATCTTGCGCTGCGGTGGTGCTCTCGAGTCATGTTGTGCTCCCTTCTTGAACTTGCCCTGCTGCTGATGATGAAAGTCCTTACCCTACTGTTGGGGTCCTCCTAGTCTAGAAAAAGGTCTCTTGCCCTTGCCCTTATCATTCTGATGTCCAGACTTATTGTTACCCTCCTTGTTCTTCTGATACATCGCAGTCTCTGTCTCCTGTGATATAGCTGCATCTGTGACCTCTCGGACTAAACGGAATCTTCTGGAAACTAGGTAACAGCGAAGACTTGGGTGAAGTCCTATAAGAAACATCTGTGCTTGGTGCTCTCCTGACTACCACATGCCCATGAAATGTAGAAGACTCATAAATCGGCTCTCATAGTCAGCCAGAGACATATCTCCCTACTCTAGCTTAGACAACTCTAGATCTTTCCTAGCCCGTGCCGCAGAAGAGATGTACTGATCGTCGAAGAAATACACGAAATCCTCCCAAGTGAGGGCCATTCAATGATCCGGAGTGAACTGAAGCCTATAGCATCCTCTTGCATCACCCTTCAGGCTAAAAGTTGCCAGCCTCTGCTTCTGCACTGAGTCGACGTTAAGTAAATCCAAAAGTATTTCCTACATATTTCCTCCATTTATAGGTTGTAACTGAATCCGATGTGCCCTAAAATTTTTGTGCTCCTAACTTCTAATATCTTCCTCAATCTTACAGAGCCAAGCTTCCTATTCCACGACTCTATTAATAGGTGGATGTGGCGATGATGAGACCTTCGGCATTACCTCTTCAATAGGTATGGTTGGTACAACTGGTGGTCGAACTTCAGAGAGTAAAATTTGGCTCGTTACTCACTCCTCGAGTGTTGCTAGTCTTTGCTTCTGTAATCGGTGTTACCAAGTCGATCAGATACTTTAGAGCCTATTACGGCTCAGGCTCTACTTGTCCAGCTCTCCGGTTACAAGCTTTACCTCGATCACATCCTCGTTCCAATGTTTATAATACCAAGAGGAGAGCTTATTTGACACAGTAAGTGAGATCCCAATCATAAATAACATAACATATACGAATAGGAAAAATCGCAACACTTATCATTCATGCATTAACTTTTCAATCAAAGTAAGGTAGTTGTCACCAAAAAAATTTTAGTAAATATTCGAATATACGTATATAACGTCCTCACTCATTCTAGGAATTTCTAGCGGACTATATACATGATTCCTAGAAAACTCTATACTAACTCCACGACTCAACACAGGAATGATCCTAGGATGTTGGAACTAGAGCTCTAATACCAACTGTGACGCTTTTGGGTTCACATAAGGCTATAGTCCAAGGTGAAACCAGAGATGTCAAACCTACCATGCACCCACACTGTGCATAAACATGTTTCACCAATCACAGTAATATCCTCTTGTAGAACCAAATAGAAGTGTATGTACAAATAGGCAAAATAAAGGGAATAAATGTAATAGACATGATATAGAAGAGATATCTCATAAATAAAAAGAATCATGTCTCAACTACAATACATCTGATATCTGAATAATGAAAATGTCTCAACATGAATCAACTAAAAATCGTACTAAGGCACACTACCTTTATAATATGAATATGAAACTCTAATGTCTGGATAAAACTCAAGACTACAGTGGAGTCTTTACAAGTAAAAATACGCGACAGCGACTATGCCAAAACTCTGCCACCCTACGGCTTTCCGAAACTCCGAACTACATGAAAAGTAATTTAAAAGAAAAAGAATAACAACAAGAGCGTCAGAGTGCTACAGTAGGATTACCTCCATCCGCCCCTAGGGAAAGAGCTACTAGATGGAGTGAAGGCTCTATCTATTAAGTATAGTCTACCTAGATTCATTTTTCCCATATCTAAGTAGGATTAACATTTAGAAATCTACAACACGAGACGTAGTACATCGAGCGAAATAATCCAAACAAGGAAACCCTCATGTATATACCATAAGTCTCAAATTGTAGATATCTAAACAATAATACCGAACTAAGAAAAGACAATCTAATGAAACCAATAATTAGAAATCCATAACACGAGACTGGTACGTCGAGCGAAATAATCCAAACAAGGAAACCCTCATGTATATACCATAAGTCTCAAATTATGAATCTCTAATCATTGATCCCAACTAAGAAGTAAAAAGACAGTAAAAAAAATAAGATATCAACACATCATATTTATAATATCTTCCACTATCACTGGAGAGATAAAATAAAATACCAACACATAATTTTGTATACTTTCAAAATTAATGTATCTCAGTTATATAGTTCAATGATAGGTCATATTCATAGTTGGCATTTGTCATACTTAGGCTATCAAGTAATTGTCTCAGTGTAACGGACTACCCTATAGGTATCCTGAACTGTGTACACGGCTCATTAGTCTCATCGCGACCTTAGTGCATAACATGAGTGCGGGACGGACTACAAAATAGGCATCCTAGAAATACGGCTCACGAGCCTCATCGCACCCTAGTGCGGGACGGACGGCTAGATCAAGCCTCCTAAAATCCGACTCAATGGTCTGTACATGTGGAATACGGATGCACTACCTTATGTAGTACTGAACTGAGCTCATCAATGATATCCACCTCATATAAATCTTCGTATCTCTGGCATGTCGATGCACTATCCCATATAATACTGAGCTATGCTCATCAACGATAGTTACCTCATGTATAAACCGTGTATATCTGGTATGTTGACGTACTATCGCATATAGTACTGAGTTGTGCTCATCAATGACATTCAACATGTATATGAACTATATCTAATTCAAATATGATCAAATCAAAATTCATCATAATCCCCTTAGGATTCTTAAATGTATAACATAACATATTCATGACTATACGTATAACATCAAGTAGCTCAAAACTCCGCGAACGCACCTCAAAACGGTGCAACACAGCTCCACAAAACGAGCAGGAAAAACAGACGTGATATCTGTTAGGAAAACAAGCATATCTTTCTCTAGGAAAACTATTTTTACAAATGGTTTTCTGTTTTGAAACCTAGATTCATACATCTTTCAAATGACATAAGTTTGGTTTTCAAATAATACATATATCTTTCATTTAAAACTGGTTTGGTTAAATTTGGAGTTTTTTTGCTATCTTAAACTCTCAATTAAAGATTATATAAGTGCTGTAGTTTTCTACAGAAAAACATATATATTGTACATCACTTAAATTTCTCATATATGAATAAAATTATGAAAAACCCTAATGATCATGATCATGATACTATCATAAACAGCAAGAAAATATTATGAATCTAGCATTTGTTTTTAAGTTTACTATCAAAAATCTGACTTTTAACACCTCAGGTTAATATTAAAGCATTAAAACACATATTCAACATCATATTAATCATCTACACTAGTTATTTAACTATGAGGATGGGTTTAGATGAAGATAATCTTGCCTTAATCTCATATACGAGCCTCTGAAATAAACAGCAAGCAATCCATGAGCACAAACCACCCGTTCTCCCTCGTCACACGTTGATGATCTCGCCCTTTTGTCGATATTTGCTTCACAAAGCTCTCAAAACTCATAAGAATAAGATCTAGGGTTTTTAAAGGGAGAGGGTGGCTACTAGGATTCATAGATATAATAAAAGAAAGGAGTTTTCATGAAAAACACAGGTATTTATAGAGGCAAACCCGAAACAAACCTGTTTGATCCGAACCAGGAAACCTAGTCTGATTAGAAAAATAATCTTTGATATTTTGGTAATACCTTTCACATCTGACCTCAAAATGAGGTGATATAAGATTTGTTGGAAATCTGTTGAAAAGACCTACAACTTTGGTATTATGAGATTTCCTAGATTCTAAGTGCATCATTGTGTAAAATCTATAAACTCTTAACTGGTCCTTTTTCCCAGATTTTTTTCTCGTGCATGTTTTGTGCATTTGCACTCATATATTTATATATATGTATTAGATTGATCTTAAATCAATTCCTAGCATACACAAATATCAATAAACATTATTTATCACAATATAACATGTTTATTATTATATCTCACAACATTTAGTATTATGGGGTTTTACAAAACACAATGGTAAACAAAGTAAAAAGATAGTGGGCGATATAAATAACGAGTAATAGACAATGGCGATATGAAATATGAACACAAGATAAGTGCACCAATGCAATTATAAAGAAATGATATGATCACGGAATTCAGTCCTCACGACCTATGTCTCTGCTGTAACGCCCCGCCCCGGAATCCCGGAGTCGGTACGCTATTAGATCTGATGGACTGGCCTCACAAACCACCACATGTCTTTTTAGCACGTTTTGTCCTCACTCACGTGCTCCCTGGAAAACTTCCCAGGGGGTCACCCATCCTAGAATTTCTCCAGGCCAAGCACGCTTAACTTTGGAGTTTCTAAGAGTTGGGTTCCCGAAAAGAAGATGCATCTTGGTGGTATGAGTATTCCAATCAAATCTATTAATACTAATCACATCACCCTCTCAAGGGTTGGGGTATTACATCTGCTCCTCACCTCGAGGAGATCTCCACTATTATAACCGGGTTTTCTATACTCAGCCGAATAATGTTTACACCTCACACTATCGGTTTTTAATGCTCACCGATCAATGTTCATAATCCCACAATGTAACTACACTCCACACCCTCTAAGTGTTGGTCTCTAGCCTATGTCCTTCCTCAAGTGCTCGGAATTAGCACCTCTCTAGGCTTTACTACCGACCTCACTCCTCTTGGAAATGACATCGTCTCTCACCACACACTCTTCTCGGTATACTAGTGTAATACAAAGTGAATCTCACAATAAGCACAATACAACAAATGATTGTTCTCTAATATGGATGAGAATACAATGTTAGCTCACACTCAATGATACCCTCCCACAACCTAAATTATACTATGAATGTAAATACAATAAGCTCAATGTGGGTGTGTGTAACAATGAGATTTATCAAATCTAAACTCAATACAAAAACTAGCTTTAATGAATAATAATTAAATAAATATGCAAATGTAAATCTAGATATGAGTTTAGAAAACTTCTCAATAAATCAAGAGAGAGGGAGAAGAGTTGGATGCTCAAACACCAATGAACGATCTTCCTCAAGCTCTTGTGAAATTGTTTTTACAAATCAAACTCTCAAATGCTTAAAATCTTTTTAAACATATTTAAACCAACCATAAACCCTTGTTAAAATTTTCTAAAACTTGTTTAAAACACTCTCATGGTTACCATGATAGTGGGGGGGTTTGAGGGTTTATATAGGAAGAGAAAACAACAGCCAAATCCCCAAACAAAAGACCAAAAAGCCTAAAGAATCAGAGATCTGATTCTGTACAAAATATAGTTGTTGGGCAATCGGCGGATGACCGTGGGAATTTCACGGTCGATCGTGAGCAACTCCAGAAACTATTTTGGGCTCTGAACATCAGTCGGTCGACCGTGACGGTCGACCGCGAAACTCTCTAGACTATATCTGGTCGAGCGTTATGGTCGACCGTTATGGTCAACCGTGAGCCTTTGAAGAACATCCTGAGTCTCTGGACTCAAGGTGGTCGATTGTGACGGTCGACCGCAAACTGATATATGACATTATAGGTTTTGAAGCTGTTTTCTGATTTTAAAACCCTATTTAAAAATATCAAACAAATTCTAAAATTTTAAAACTTTAGAAAATGATTGTAGAAATGATAATAAACATGCTACAAAAACTGGTTTTTAAAAAAAACCTCCTAAAAGAAAAATATCATTATTTTGCAAAATAGTCCAAAATATAAAATGTAAACACATGAGTTTTGACATTTTACCTTAACCATATTTTGAAACATTACAAAATGATTTTGTAGACTTAATAAAAGATGTATATGATTATTGTTAAGTTAAGAAACTAAGAATATAATATTTTCACAAAATTGCATATTTTGCAAACTTTTCAAAAATAATAAATATGATTTCATTGAACTAAATAAAATTGATATTGATGAAATCATATATATGCATATAAGTATGCAAGAAATGTATTTTCAATTGTATTTAGTTGTTTCATATTAAAACTTGAAAACTATCAAACCAAAACATATATGAATATATATAAATATATATATACATAGAAATCACAATTAAAGTGTGTATATATATATAACTGTGTATATATATAACTATATATATATACATAAAAACCAATATAATGTGTGTATATATATGATTGAGCTTAAAAGTACCAACACACATAATATAACACCTAAACTAAATATTACCCAAGTAATCTTGATTTTCAATAAGCTTGACTTGGTACACTTTGCGGATGAAGCTTGAACTTGGATCTTCAACTTAAATTACAATGCTTCACTCCACTATTTCCGCCAACCTCTATTGGATATGATCGTGAATGCGCAATTCCATCCATCCTCTGATATGTTGTTTATCTATAATGAATAGAAAACCACAAATACTAGACAAACAATATTAGTCGTAAATTGTTTGTTAAACATCATCAAAACAAGAAGGTCAACACTTGCCAGTTCCTTAGACCTCGACAGCAACTCCCATGTTTTCTTCAAATTCAACAACTTCCATGTTTTCTTCAAGTTCGACAGCAACTCACTTGTTTTCTTCGAGCTCGGCTGTGAATCACAAATTTGCCTATCACCTATTTTCCTTTTGTTCAATAGCAACTTCGAGTTCGACTTTAATACCTGTGATCTCCTATGTCTTCTCAGAGATTTCACATCCCTCGTCTATTACAACTACTATGTCGACTCCAACCACACCTTGCATTGGCAAAACTAATCCCTTATTCTCTATTTTATCAGCAACAGATTTTTCCAACTTTGACAGCCCTTGTTTGGACTCAACTATAGCCCGTGATCATTCGTGCCTTCTTCACGCCAATCACACAATCAATAGGCATTGAACAGATAGCATCGGGGCTTCATGGACTAAATTTATCAGGTGGTTTTCCATCATAGTTTGCTTAACATTGATGGACTTCTTCCCTCGTTACCACCTTCTAGATCTTTTTTTCCTTCAGCCTTGACTGCGCCAAATGTGACGAATCTTGTCACAGTAAAATTGACAATGATTGAAGTCTATTTAACCTGAAAGACACAATTCACTGCATTATTATTTTCTCATAACTTACTTGGCTTTGTTGATGGATCGTGTCCTCCTCTACAGATGTATACTGACTGTGCTCAACTCAACCCTCATTACATATTGTGGATTTTGATAGATCAAAGTCTTCGATCGTGGCTTATCACTACTTTGTCTCGAGAAGTTTTCGCTAAAGTCAATTTTTTATTTTCTAAATTTGACATATCATTTTTTTCTTTAGGCAAGGTATTTTCTTTTGCAATGACATCAAATTTGGAACCTAGCAACTCATGAGCAGCCTAAATTAACATGCTTGCTTTGTAAGTCAATAAAATCTTTATGCAATTTATTATAGGCATACAATAATTTTTCATTTGCACAAGTAAGTTCATCACTAGATAAATCATTAATTAATTCAAACTCGCAAACCTCACTAGGGCTATCGCCTAGTGCGTGTGTGCATGATGCTCCATATGAACTTACAGCGGGATCCTCCAAAGCTTGTCAGATCGCCTCCAAGTCCCCTTAATGTGCTTTAATTAATTTCCATAAGGTGTAAGCACTAAAATGACAAGCTTGTTAGACATAGATGCATTAAAAGTATTTAGCTAATATTCTAACAAAATATTGTTTGTAAACATATGATGATCATTTTTATTCCACTTGGATTTCTCCGAAGTGGGCACAATATAAGCATCATCTATAATTTCTCATAAATCGAAGTGTCTAGATTGAACAAAAAGTTTAAATCTAACACACCATTGGGTATAGAGAAAATTATCTAATCTAGGAGCAATATTGATGACATAACCTAAACTAGATGCACCGTGCATATCCATAATGTATATATGCAAGCAAGACAAATGCAATCAAACTACATTAGCACAAAATGATAACTTGAATCTTTAACTCAAGGCGATTAGACCTTAAATCAAAGAGCACCAAGCTCTGATACCAATTGTTAGACCCTAGATGGGAATGATTAGGGTCTTATGCTAATCTAATCTGATTTTATGTCAATAAAAACTAATTTAACAAACTATCCTAGCAAGTATGATATACAACAAGATATATATAATGATAAGTGATATACACAAGGCTAAACAAAATAAATAAGATAGTGGGCGATATAAATAACGAGCAATAGACAATAGCAATATGAAATATGAACACAAGATATGTGCGTCAATGCAATCACAAACAAACGATATGATCACGGAGTTCGGTCTCCACGACCTACGTCTCCGTTCCTCACCTGGAGGAGATCTCCACAATTATAACTGGGTTTTTTACACTCATCCGAATAATATTTATACCTCACACTATCGGTTTTCAACGCTCACGGATCAACGTTCACAATCTCATAATTTAACTACACTCTACACCCTCTAAGTGTTGGTCTCTAGCCCGTGTCCTTCCTCAAGAGGTCGTAATTACCTCCTCTCTAGGCTTTACTACCGACCCCACTCCTCTTGGAAGCGACCCCGTCTCTCGCCACACACTCCTCTCGGTGTACTAGTGTAATACAAAGTGAATCTCATAATAAGCATAATACAACAAATGATTGTTCTCTAATATGGATGAGAATACAGTGTAAGCTCATACTCAATGATATACTCCCCACAACCCAAATTATACTATGAATGTAAATACAATAAGCTCAATGTAGGTGTGTGTAACAATGAGATTTATCAAATCTAAACTCAATACAAAAACTAGCTTTAATTAATAATAATAAAATAAATATGCAAATGTAAAGCAAGATATGAGTTTAGAAAACTTCTTAATAAATCAAGAGAGAGAGGGAGAAGAGTTGAATGCTCAAACACTGATGGATGATCTTCCTCAAGCTCTTGTAAAATTGTTTTCACAAAACAAACTCTCAAATACTTATCTTTTTAAACAAACTTAAACCAATTAACCATAAACCCTTGTTAAAACTTTCTTAAACAAATTTAAAACACTCTTATGGTTACCCTAGTAGTGGGGGGTTTGAGGGTTTATATAGGAAGAGAAAACAACAGCCAAATCCCCAAACAAAAGACCAAAAAGCCCAAAGAATCAGAGATCTAATTTTATACAAAATATAGCCATTGGCCAATCAGCGGTCGACCGTGGGAATTTCGCTGTCGACCGTGAGAAACTCCAGAAACTATTTTGGGCTCTAGACATCAGCCGATCGACCGTGGCAGTCGACTGTGAAACTCTCTAGACTACATCCGGTCGACCGTCACGGTCGACCGCGAGCCTCTAAAAAACATCCTGAGTCTTTGGACTCAAGGCCGTTGACCGTGACGGTCGACCGCAAACTGATATATAACATTACAGGTTTTGAAGTAGTTTTCTGATTTTGAAACCATGTTTAAAAATATCAAACAAAATCCAAAAATTATGAAACTTTAGAAAATAATTGTAGTTATGATAATAAACATTACAAAATGATTTTATAGACTTAATAAAAGACTTATATGATTATTGTTAAGTCAAAAAACCGAGAATATAATATTTTTACAAAATTGCATATTTTGCGAACTTTTCAAAAATAATAAATATGATTTCATTGAACTAAATAAAATTGATATTGATAAAATCATATATGTGCATATAAGTATGAAACAAGAACTGTATTTTCAATTATATTCAGTTGTTTCATATTAAAACTTGAAAACTATCAAATCAAAACATATATGTATATA
>BQKN01065843.1:58618-70808 GCA_022839385.1 Asparagus kiusianus | reverse complement strand
CTCTCTCTCTCTCTCTCTCTCTCTCTCTAATACTTTCTCCGTGAATCCTACCCTTAGTGACTCTCGTGTAATTATTCGTGAGCATGTATATTATCTTATCGAATTGCAAAATGCAATTTATTTGTGAAGACACAAAGTAAGTGTGAAAATTTGAGGATTGATCATCTCATTTTTGTTTATTATCTATTGATGTTTAGCAAGGGTGACCTGCAATCAGTAACATCACATAAATTTCTTCAAGATTTTAGTGAATCTCAGTTTTGATAGCCAGTTCTAAAAAACGTGCCTTGTTCTTTGGTGGTGTGAATAGCATATGACTATGTATATGTTCATGGATAGGAACAAACTGATGGCCATGAATATATACCAATAAAACTGACCTTCATCTCAAATAAATTTTCATTTGAAGTGCAAGAACATACAAATCAACCATGACAAGGGATCGGTTTTGACCAAGTCCTGAATTAATTGATGTACATATATATTATCTTTATCAAGCCCAATTTGTGAACTCATGTTCTAATAAAAACCAAAAATCCATGTCAACTCTTATCTCAATCAAACGTCTTGCGACTCTAATCCAATTTTTGGTGCTCATGCTATCAAATTGTCATCAAAGTATTTGTTTGCATGACATAATGCACAATTTGAATAATTATTTGCATGCATAGTACAGGAGACATCATAATAGCCTAAAGTGTTACAGAAAAAAATAATAGTAGTTTTGGTGGGCCCCAATGCTGAGCGTTCCCCTCGCTATTCTGGACACATAAATATTAGCTATTTTACTCCTTTTTCCAATATATTGTGGCCTAAGACTTGGGTCTCATTCCCTTAGCAGATTTGTGAATTTTTAATCTTTGGTAGTGTCAATGCTACTCTGTTGATCTCATTTGTTTTTTTTTATCGCCTACACCTAGCACCACGACCACCTAGAGCCATGTGACGACCCGTTTTCCTAATTACCAAAAGATGTGAGGTTACTAAAAATTCTATCCTCACATTCCTGCTAAATATACCCGGATAGACGAACTAATATTCCAAATGTTCCTTGTGCACATGAGCATCTTGCTAATGATGACTAAGTCCAATAAATACATAGAATGTTTACTTTCAATTGAGGAGCAATTGTGGAGGCAACGGACTCGAGTGAACTGGTTAAGAGGAAGAGATGGAAATATCAAACTTTTCCAGGCTCAAGCCTCGCAATATCACAAGCAAAACTTGATAATAAACCTAAATATTGGGGAAGAAATGTGGTGTGGGTGAGCCAAGGAGGTGAAAGAGATGGTTTTAGGCTATTTCCAGAATATGTTCACATCAACTAATCCTACCGCATTCGATTTACAAAGGGTGCTAGATTTGTGGGAAAGAAAAGTCACTGACGAGATGAACTTTTCTCTTGTTCTTGAGTTTAGGGAGGAGGAAATCTGGTGTGCTATCAAGTATGTGTTTCCCATGCATGAAGTCTCCCAGACTTGATGGCATGTGTGCTCTTTTTTATCAGAAATTCTATAACATTGTTGGATCTAATGTGACTAGGCTTATTTGGAGTTTTCTTAATGGTGGATCTTTTGATAGGTCAATCAATTATATCCATATTGTTCTCATCATGAAATGCAACAGTCCAACCCAATTGACACAATTTCATCTTATTAGTCTCTGCGATATGGTGTACAAACTAATATATATCAAAGGTTCTTGTAAATTGGTTGAAGCAAAGTTTGTCATGTATCATTCAGAGAGTTAGAGTGTATTTGTCCTTAGCTAGTTAATTACAGATAATGTTCTTATTGTGTTTGGGATTAATCACTATTTAAAATGCAAAACGAGATGTAATACGGGTCATGTGGCACTCAAGTTGGACATGAGTAAGGCGTATGACAGAGTGGAGTGGATTTTTCTTAGAGAATATTACGTGAAAAGTGGGGTTTGATGAGAAATAGATCACTTCGATTATGACTTGCCTGATGATAGCTCCTTACTTATTTTAGTTAATGGTGTGTAATTGGACCTTTGAATACTAAGACAGGCGTATGGTAGGGAGACTCGCTTTCACCGTATCCTTTCCTGCTTTGGGCCGAAGGACGAACTGCGCTTCTCTAGGAAGCAGAGATCTTAGACTGCATTCATGGAGTATCAATATCAAAGGGATGTCCACCTATTCTGCACTTATTCTTCGCCGATGATATTTTTTTTAATGCTCACCTAGCCGAATATGAAACAATGAAAGATGTTCTGACATATGCGAGTGACTTCAGGTTAGACAAGTAACCTCTAAAAATCATCTATGGTATTCAACAACAATACTCTGGAGATTGACAAAGCATCATGTGTACAAGAACTCGTAGTGTCGGCAGTTAAGAGGCATGACAAGTATCTTGGTCTTCCCTTTGTTGTAGGCAAGCCAAAGAAAGAGATTTTCACTAATATAAAAGAAAGGGTTAGTTAAAAATACAGTGTTTGTCATCAAAGTTTTTCTCGAAGGTGCCGAAGGAGTTGCTAATAAAACTGGTGGCTGAAGCGGTTCCTACATATATCATGAGTTGCTTCAAGTTGCCATATTATTTTTGTGAGAAAATTGAAGGTATGATATGAGTTTTTTGGTCGGGGAACGGCGATGGAAAAAAGAAAATGAATTGGGTATCTTGTGATAATTTATGCTCCAAGAAATTTGATGGTGGATTGGGATTTCAATATATGAAAGCATTCAACTTTGTTCTTTTGGCCAAGCAGGGTTGGAGGTTGTAGATGTTAGGTCTCATGTTTTGATAATGATTTACAAACCCTATATTAGTACTAATTGCTTGTTAAGTGATCATACGCAAGATATGTTTATCAAGCAATATAGTGACATGCAAAGGAGGATGGATGGACTTGCACGTTAACGATGATATTCATGGAGGTGGATGCAAGTTGATGAAGAAGCTTTAAATGCTCAAAGATAGACTTAAGCAAATATATACTTAAGAAGAGTGTTCAAGTACATAATCAAGAAGAGCTTCATCAACAACAAAACTTAGCAAATATCAATACTCAAGCTTTGTATACATTCGTAAGCGATATTTGTATTTTACTTCTCTCTAGATTATAATAGAGGTAAAAATAAGTTTGATAACTCTTGAAGCATTAGGCAAAAATAAGTTTGATAACTCTGGAAGCATTAGGGGATATGTTTTGATCTCATTTGCTTTTTTTTTATCACCTACACCTAGCACCTCGACCACCTAGAGCCTTGTGATAACCCGTTTTCCTAATTACTAAAAGATGTGAGGTTGCCAAAAATTCTATCCTCACATTCCTACCAAATAAGCTCGGATAGACGAACTAATATTCCAAATGTTCCTTGTGTTAGGTCCTTTATTTTGATGATGATTTACAAATATCATTATTAGTGCTAATTGTGTACTGAGCTATATTGTAGATTACAATTCATTAGCACCATATATGGAGGATTGGATTGAATATGAGCTACAACGACGATATCTAAAGGAGGTGGAGGCAAAGTGATGAAGCAATGTTTATCACGAACACCATATGCAATAAGAAGCTTCATCAACTCAAAAGCAATATCAAGACTCAAGAAATGTATTTCTATGAGAAAGATATTTGCTACTTTTATTTTCTCTCTAGTGCTAGAATGTAGGCAAGAAGTTTATTGATTACATTTGAAGATCATGGGATAACACATTTGCACATTTTTAAAACTCGTATTGTGACACTTTTGCTAAATTGATGATTTTCACAAATATGAGGACCTTTTTGCAAGATTCCTTTTCAAACAAGTTTGTCAAAATGTTTATAAACTGTTTACAAAGTTTCATATTTTTTTGGAATTTATTTACTATTTTTTATAGAACATTAAAATTCAATTTTGAAATCGATTCAGGCTGATAACATGTTATCAGTCGACTGACCAATCGACTGATGAAGTCAGTCGACTGATGTGTCGACTGATGAAAGTGCCTGGAATCATCATTTTGCTCTCTGTTCTGTTTCGATCAACTGACGAGATTGTTAGTTGACTGAAATGATCATCAGTCGACTGATGAGCCGGATATCGTATACAACGTTCAGTTCATCAGTCGACTGATGCTTCCCGTCAGTCGACTGATGGGTACTGTAACGACTATATTTGTATAGTTTTAGAAATCCGATTTTCTTGGGATTTTGTCTGGTTTTTTAGGGTTTTGACTGCAGTATTCTCTCATTATAAATACCTAACAACCCCATCTACCTTAGAACCAAGCTTTCATTGCAAATTACTTGAGTTTAAGTTTATTGTTTTCAAAAGAGCTTCAACTTTCATTTGCTTTCACTATAATCTAAATTCACATCCTAAGCTTCAATTGCAATCTCTCCTCTTGCCATAGGGCTACTGTAAAGAGAGAGTTTTTCTTCGAATTGTGACTGTTGTGAGCTTGATCTCGTGGAGATCTACTGTGTGGTTATGAAATCTCGGAGGAGATCGTTGTGTAGAAGAAGTTTCAGCTTCCAAACTGGGTGTGTAGTGGATTTCTCCTCGAGAGTGGGGAGCGGGGACGTAGGTCAGCGGACCGAACCTCGTGAACACATTGTGCGTCATCAATTGGCTAACCATCTCTATCTCTACTCTCTTTTTATTATCATTACATTTCATTTTGTGTGTGGTTTGTTGGAATTACTTTTAATTATATTGTATTCATCCATAGACCCTATTCAACCCCCCCTCCCTCTAGGGCCTTTCAATTGGTATCATAGCAATGTCTCTACTTTTGTTAGGATTAAAACCCTTAGAGAAAAGTCATTATGGAGACTTCAATGAATATGCATATGCTAGAAGGACAATCCACCACTAGACCATCTCTCTTCACCGGTAGCAACTTTGCATATTGGAAAGCTAGGATGATAATTTATTTACAATGCATTGACCTTGACATTCTAGATATCGTAGAAAAGAAATATGTTAAGAAGTCCGATGGTAAAATGACCGAGGATGAGAGGACTCAAGCCAACCTTAATATCAAGGCCATGAATGCACTAATTTGTGGTCTTACCCCCAATAAGTACAAGAGAGTTTCAACGTGTGCAACCGCACACGAGATTTGGGTGAAGTTATGCATTACCCATGAGGGAACCCCCAAGTGAAGGAGTCTAAGATTAGTAGACTTATGTATGATTATGAACTATTTAAAATGCTTCCAAGTAAATCTATTGACTCTATGTTTTCTCGGTTCACTAACATTATAAATGAATTGCATGGTCTTGACAAGGTCTTGGAAAATCAAGAGATGTGTTACAAAATTCTTCGCTCTTTGACGTCGGCTTAGGAACTTAAAGATACGGCCATCGAAGAAGCTCATGATCTCTCAACTCTCACTCTTGATGGACTTATTGGCAAACTCAAGGTCCATGAAAAGAAGGTCAATGAGAAGGAAGAAGCTCCCACAAAAGCAACCGAGGAGCCACCCCAAAAATCAAAGTCCATTGCGCTCAAGGGAGAAATTGATGATTCATCCTCCTCGGATAGTGAAGTTGATGTTTCTTTAGAAGTGGCACACCTCTCTAGAAGAATATCAAGACTAATTAAAATGAACAAAAATTTCAATAATCGGTCTAACAACAAATTTTCTCCTCATATAGGTAAATGTTTTGAATGCAACGAACCGGGTCACCTAGCCAAGGATTGTCCCAAGCTCAAGGAGAAGTATTTGAAATATAAGAAGAAGAAGGTAATATATGCCAGTTGGGATGAATCCGAACCAAGCGATTCAGATAGCGATGATGAGGGCGCCAAGATTGCTCTTCATGACCCAAACATTTGTTTTATGGCTCATGAAGATGAGGTACAATCCGAAACCAAAAGTGAATCCATTTATATGCAATGTGAACTAGAAGCGACCTTAGAAAAATTAAATTTTGAGTTTAAAAGATTAGCAAAACAATATTCTTCATTCAAAAAATTACATGTTTCTTGTGATTCTAAGTTTGAGCAACTACAATCATCTCTTGCTTTAAAAGATGAAATGATAGGAGATCTAGACTTTAAAAACAAACAACTAAGATCTAAGGTTGAAAGATTAGAAATTAAAAACAATAAAATTAAGTATAATGATGGTTATTCAAGTCATCATCATGTGGATAGAAAATGGTATCATCAATCTCATGCTCCTACATACAAGAAAAAGCTTTTGTCCATATATTGCATGAAACATGGTCATTTTTCTACTCATTGTAGGATTAAAAATAACATTGATCATTATGAGCTAATGTAGGTGCCCAAGGGTACCAAAAATACTAACATTCAAGGACCCAAAGCTTGGTTACCTAAAGGTTCTACAACTTATTTATATGTAGGGAACATCTCGCATAAGACGTAAGGAGTTGTGGTACCTTGATAGTGGTTGCTCTTATCACATAACGGGCAATAAGGAATTATTTGCAACCCTATCAAGGATTGAAGGAGGCAATGTCTCCTTTGGTGGCGGCGAGAAAGGTAAAATTATAGGAATCGGTTCTATTGGTAAGAAACCTTCTCCCGTAATTGAAGATGTTTACTTTGTTAAAGGTTTAAATCATAATCTTCTTAGCATTAGTCAATTAAGTGACAAAGGCTTTGACATCATTTTTAAACCGGACAAATGTGTTGTTAGTAAAAATGACAAAACCATTTTTGTTGCTTTTAGAAGGTCTAATGTTTATGTTTTTGTGATGAATGAGCTTTTAGATCAAGATGTAATATGCCTTACCGCGGTAGATGGGGATCCTTGGATTTGGCACAAGAGACTTGGACATGCTAACATGAAGCTTATATCTAAGCTATCTAAGAAGAATTTAGTGAGAGGGCTATCAAATCTATCTTATGTTAAGGATTCTACTTGTGAGGGATGTGCTAAAGGTAAACAAAGTAAGACTTCCTTCAAATTCATAAATAAGGTATCCACTTTTAAATCTTTACAATTATTGCATCTTGATCTCTTTGGTCCCATGTGTGTTGCCTCTCTGGGAGGAAAACACTATGATTTTGTTATTGTTGATGATTTCTCTCGTTTTACATAGGTGATTTTTCTTGCTAGTAAAGATGAATGCTTTGAAGAGTTTTCTCTTTTTGTAAAAGGAATTGAAAATGAAAATGATTCAAAAGTTATTAAAATTAGAAGTGATCATGGTGGATAATTTCAAAACAAATTCTTTAATGATTTTTGTGCTCATCATGGTATAACTCATGTGTTTCCCGCTCCTAGGACACCCCAACAAAATGGTATTGTTGAACGGAAAAATAGAACCATACAAGAGATGGCACGCACAAAGTTGAATTCTTATGATTTGTCAAAATATTTTTGGGCGGAAGACATTAACACGGCTTGCCATGTTTTAAATCATGTTTTAATTAGACCCTCTCTCAAGAAAACTCCTTATGAACTTCTTTATGACAAAACCCCACATATTGGATATTTTCGTATTTTTGGTTGTAAATGTTTTGTCTTAAATACTAAAGACCATCATGATAAGTTTGATTCTAAAATTGATATTGGTATATTTTTGGGATATGCTCCTAGAAGTAAGGCTTATAGGGTTTTCAACAAACGAACTCTCGTTGTTGAAGAGTCTATAAACGTTACTTTTAATGAATTTAATATTGGTTTTCAAGATGATTTGCCTAGGGATAATGATGCGATTGATGAACAAATGGAACTTTTGCAACTAAAGGACAAACCCTCAACGGAAGAACCAAACGATGGGGAGAGCAATAATGAACAAAATCAAGAAGAACTCCCTAAAGATTGGAAGTTTGCACCGGATCATCCTAAAGACCAAATTATTGGGAGCCCATCCAAAGGCGTCTTGACTCGCTCAAAAGTTATGATCGAATGTGGTAATGTAGCTTTTCTATCCCAAATAGAACCCAAACGTATTGATGATGCTTTGAAAAATGAATTTTGGGTTTTAGCTATGCATGAAGAATTAAATAATTTTGAAAGAAACAATGTTTGGAAATTAGTTCCTAGACCAAATAACACTTCTATTATTGGAACTAAATGGGTTTTTAGAAATAAGCTTGATGAATTTGACATAGTCACTAGAAATAAAGCTCGTTTGGTTGCCCAATGATACAATCAAGAGGAGGGTATAGACTATGATAAAATTTTTACACCGGTTGTAAGATTGGAATCTATTAGGATGTTTTTGACATTTGCAAGTTTCAAAAGTTTTAAATTATTTCAAATGGATATCAAAAGTGCTTTCTTAAATGGTTTTATTGAAGAAGAGGTTTATGTTGAGCAACTCCCCGGCTTCATTGATTCATCTTTTCCAAATCATGTATACCGAGTTCAAAAAGCTTTATATGGGTTAAAACAAGCTCCTAGAGCTTAGTATGCTCGCCTCTCAAGTTTTCTTATTGAAAATGGCTTTACAAAAGGAACTATTGATAATACACTTTTTGTTAGAAAAAGAAAAAATGATTTCATTTTAGTTTAAATTTATGTGGATGATATTATTTTTGGTGCCACTAATGAATCTTTGTGCAAGGAATTCTCTAAAGTAATGCAAGATCAATTTGAGATGAGTATGATAGGAGAGCTCACCTTCTTTCTCGGCCTTCAAATTAAACAATCTAATGATGGTATATTCGTATCACAAAGCAAATACGCTAAGGAATTGGTGAAAAAATTCGGGATGGAAAGCTCAAAACATGACTCAACTCCTATGAGCACTACCATCAAGTTGGATGCGGATGATAATGGTGAAAAGGTAGACCAAAAGTTATATCGATGTATGATAGGTAGTCTCCTTTATCTCGCCGCTAGTAGGCCGGATATTATGTTTAGTGTTTTTGCATGTGCACGTTTTCAAGCTTCTCCTAAAAAATTCTCATTTGATTGCGGTTAAAAGGATTATCAAATACATTAATGGCACCTTAGAATTTGGTTTATTCTATCCAAAAAATATTTCTTTTGATCTTTGTGGTTATTGTGATGTCGACTTTGCCGGTTGTAGGGTGGACCGCAAAAGTACGAGTGGTACTTGTCAATTTTTGGGAAACTCACTTGTATCTTGGGCATCCAAGAAACAAAACTGTGTTGCCTTGTCCACTACGGAAGCGGAATATATTGCCGCCGGCTTATGTTGTGCACAACTTTTGTGGATAAAACAATATTTGATTGATTTTGATTTACACTTTCATGATACAAAGATTTTTTGTAATAATACAAGTGCTATAAATATTTTCAAAAATTCGGTTTTACATTCTAGAACCAAACATATAAATGTACGGCATCACTTCTTGCATGACCACGTTGAACGGAAAGATGTTTCTCTTGTTTATATTGACACCAAATCTCAATTAGCGGACATCTTTACCAAACCCCTTTGTGAAGTTGATTTTTTCCACATTAGGAATGAATTGGGCATGTGCATTCTTCAAAAATAATTTCTTTTTGCCATTTTGTTTTCTAGGTTTCCTTGCTCTTCTATTGTCATATCCATATTTTCTTTCTTGTTCCTTCAATGTCATATCATGCTCAAGCTTACATATGTACCAAGAGGAGTATAAAGGTGAGAGACCGGGGTCGTCCCAAGAGGAGTGGGGTAGGTGGTAATGCCTAGTGGTAGGTTGTAATTCCTAACACTTGATAGAGACACGGGTAGGCCAACACTTGAGGTGCATTGTGTGATTTCTTTAGCATGTGTCTTTATGCTTTCATTATCCCATTTCTGATGGTGACAAAGGGGAGAGAAATCTCCTCATTTGTGCACATAGAAAGGGGGAGCCTTATAGATAGGGGGAGCAACTATCTATAAACCAAATAATCTATTTTATTTGCTCTCGTATAATGGTTGTTTGTCATAATCAAAAAGGGGGAGATTGTTAGGTCCTTTATTTTTGATGATGATTTACAAACACCATTATTGGTGCTAATTGTGTATTGAGCTATATTATAGATTATAATTCATTAGCACCATATGTGGAGGATTGGATGGAATATGAGCTACAACGACGATATCTAAAGGAGGTGGAGGCAAAGTGATGAAGCAATATTTATCAAGAACACCATATGCAATAAGAAGCTTCATCAACTCAAAAGCAATATCAAGACTCAAGAAATGTATTTCTATGTGAGAGATATTTGCTACTTTTATTTTCTCTCTAGTGCTAGAATGTAGGCAAGAAGTTTATTGATTACATTTGAAGCTCATGGGATAACAAACTTGCACATTTTCAAAACTCGTATTTTAACACTTTTGCTAAATTAATGATTTCCACAAATACGAGGACCTTTTTGCAAAATTCCTTTTCATATAAGTTTGTCAAAATGTTTATAAACTGTTTACAAAGTTTCATATTTTTTGGAATTTATTTACTATTTTTTATAGAGCATTGAAATTCAATTTCAAAATCGATTCAGGCTGATAACATGTTTGTTCGCGGGAAAAATTGTTTTCTTCATTGAAGTCATTATTTTCTTAAATAACTGTTTATCGGTTACAAAAGATCCGGTCTTTTTATAAGATCCGGTTACAACAAAATCAAATCTAAAAAAAAGATTACAACTTTCTTTTTTTCTGGAACAAATCGCAAGATCCTGTTTTGTGGTCTCTTGCTTGTGTGGGTTCTTCGCCTGCGTCGGGGTTAATCCGTGGATCACCGCGTGATCTTGATCCGGTCGGATCTACACGGTATGACGGGTGTTATTTCACGAAGGAAATAACAGCCGGGGGTATTATTTCACCAAGGAAATAATAGCCGGGGTTAATTCGTGGACCACCGTGCGATCTAGATCCGGTCGGATCTACACGGTATGACGGGTATTATTTCGCGAAGGAAATAATAGCCGGGAGGGATTAGTTCACCAAGGAAATAATCGCCCAAAGTAATCGAAATCGACCAAGCGAAATCGATACTCTTCTCGGGATCAAAAACCAAGTTTTGATCCGGAGGATACCCGTGTAGATCTAAGATCCGATCCCTCTCGAACTCCTGCCTTGTTTGATGTGGATGATCGCCAAGCACCAGATCTGAAAGTCCGAGTCTCTAAAGCTCCAAAGCTCCAACCTTTTTTAGTCTTGAGCCTTCAATCCAGCAGAGTTTCGCCTCCAAAAAATCCCCCTTGAGCCTTCAACCTCTCAAAAGTCCAACCCCCAAAATAATGAGCCTAGGGGGCTATTTATAGGCTCTTCAAACCAGATCTGGGCTCAGATCTGGGCCCAGATCTGGGTGGCTCGGCCTAGGTGGCTCGGCCAGGCCGAGACACTTGTGAGTATCTCGGGTATTTTGATCATTACTTTCTATATGATCTCCAAATGACCTGATCCAAGATGCATTGGAAAGATGATAAAGAGATCTACAACTTTCATATTTTGCGTTTCTTCAGATTCAAATCGTATCATGGTTAAAATATCAGTTCTTTGTGCGAGCCACCAAATGGTGGCTCGGCACTGTGCGAGCCAGTTCGTACGTTTTCGGGTATTTTGGCTCTAACTCTCTCGTTCGATCTCGGAATGAGGTGATTCAAGATGCGTTGGAAAGCTGGAGAAGAAACCTACAACTTCCAATGGCCAAGCCACTCATGGTATGGGCTTACAATGGCTGAGCCACTCATTGTGTGGGTGAGACACAACTCCTGGCTGAGTCGTTTTGCCTTCGTACGTCCTCTGGTATTTTGGCTCTAACTCTCTCGTCCAATCTCGGAATGAGATGATTCAAGATGCGTTAGAAAGCTGACGAAGAGACTTACAACTTTCAATGGCCGAGCTACTCATGGTGTGTGCTTACAATGGCCGAGCCACTCATTGTGTGGGCGAGACACAACTCCTGGCTGAGTCGTTTTGCCTTCGTACGTCCTCGGGTATTTTGGCTCTAACTCTCTCGTCCGATCTCGGAATAAGATGATTCAAGATGCGTTAGAAAGCTGACGAAGAGACTTACAATTTTCAATAGCCGAACCACTCATGGTGTGGGCTTACAATGACCGAGCCACTCATTGTGTGGGCGAGACACAACTCCTGGCTCAGTCGTTTTGCCTTCGTACGTCCTCGGGTATTTTGGCTCTAACTCTCTCGTCCGATCTCGGAATGAGATGATTCAAGATGCGTTAGAAAGCTGACGAAGAGACTTACAACTTTCAATGGCCGAGCTACTCATGGTGTGTGCTTACAATGGCCGAGCCACTCATTGTGTGGGCGAGACACAACTCCTGGCTGAGTGGTT
>BQKN01065843.1:5102-25373 GCA_022839385.1 Asparagus kiusianus | reverse complement strand
TGTTGTGCTGCCGAAGTGCTGCCGAAATTTCCGCTGCGCGCAACAAGAATTACATATTGCCTTTTGAGCAGAGACCAGAGATTCATGCAAGTGCACGCTGGCAAAGATTTTGGCTTCTTTCAGGCCCGATTTTCTTTTCTTGGAAACTTTTATTCAGATTCTTTTCGGGGAAAATGCATTAGAATTGTATTGTAATTGTTCGCAGGTGATAGACCACGGCATATCGGAACAATTGTGTCGAGCGTCATGCGGAAGCATGCTCGCAAACCAAATGAGTCGACGAGCGATGAGAAAAGAACCAAAACCAAACATGAGTGCAATTCACAAAATAACGGCCAAAATCACACACAAACACAGAAATTTACGTGGTTCGGTAATTGCCTACGTCCATGGGAAGAGGATGGGGAGATTTTACTATATGAAGGAGAAACAACGGGTTACAATCTTTCAAACAACTCTCAAAATAACCCAACCAATGATCTCAAACTCCCTCACAATAATCTCCCTATCAAAGTGCTCAAAAAAATCCAAATTCTTTGTTCAAACTCTCTCTCTATTAACCCTAGAAACGTGTATTTCTATTTATAACAAACCCAATCCAAAACAGGGTGGGAATCTAAAAACAGGTCTGTCACACTTGGGTGTGGTATGCACCACACCCTTGACAACAAGGCAAATTCTATCACACCTGGGTGTGGCACGCACCACACCCCTGACAACAGGGTTTATTCTGCCACACCTAAATGTGGCACACAACACACCCAGACTGCTAAATTTTCACGTTTTTCAGCACTTTGAACAATTCGACGTCGTTTTCTACAATTCCCTACATCGGCGAAGTGTTCCCAAAACTGAGCTGACACAAACATGAACATCAATGCGTCGTCTCGCTAAATCCGGCTACACCAATGTAATTGCCTACGTACCCCCTCTCCCAAGGGATCAAGCCATCCGTAGTTCATCCAAATAGCAACGAACGACCTCAAAAATCACGAATTTGCAATAAGTTTCTACAATGATTAAACTTATTTCTCGGAACTACCTTTGTGAGCATATCCGCTAGATTATCTTTTGTGTGGACCTTCACGAGTTCCACATCCCCATCTTCAAGAACATCCCGAATGAAGTAATAACGAACGTCAATATGCTTCGTTCTTATATGAAAAACCTGATTCTTCACCAAATAGATAGTACTCATGCTATCACAATAAATGGTGACGGATCGCTGCGAAACACCAAGATCCTCCAAAAGTCCTTGAAGCCAAATCGCCTCCTTAACAGTCTCCGTAATCGTCATATACTCCGCCTTCGTCGTCGATAAATCCACCGTAGACTGTAAGGTACATTTCCAACATACCGGCGCATGGGTCAAAGTGAACACATACCCCGTCATTGACTGACGTTTATCCAAATCTCCAGCGTAGTTTGAATCAACATAACCAATGCATAGCTGCCCACCGATAGTGTCCCGCTCAAATACCAAACCAACATTGAAAGTACCTCAAATGTACCTCAAAATCCATCTCACGACATCCTAATGACCCAGACCAGGGTCATGCATGTATCTGGAAACTATGCTCACTGCCTGTGATAAATCCGACCTCGTACAAACCATGGCGTACATCAAACTTCCCACTGCGCTCGCATATGGAGTCTTCGACATCAACTCTCTATATTTAACTGTCTTTGGTAAAAGGTTAGCTGAAAGCTTCAAATGGGCTCCTAATGGTAAACTAAGGGGGGTTATTCATTGGTGTAATTTTAGGGGTAATGGGATAATTTTTGGAACAACATTGTTTGGTGTTATTCATTGGGGTAATTGTGTATGGATTCAATTGTATGGTGTTATTGGTTTGGACAATGGAACAAGGATAATACATTTTTGTGTTATTGGTTTTTTAGAACACTAGTGAGACAATTACACCACTTGGGATAAAATTACCCCACTCATATACAAAAATTTTGTCCCAATAGTAAAAATTTACCCCATCCTTCATATTGGAACAATGTTGTTCCACTTTGAAGGCAATTGGGATAATTTTAAAATATTTTTGTATTACTTAACTAATACATGCAATTATATTATAAATATATGACATGATATATAAAATATAACATATATTAATATTTTAATAACATAATTTAATAACATATATTAATAATATTATATAATAGTAATTATAGTATAACGTTATTTATTATAATATTATATAATATTGTAATAACATATATTAATAATATTATATAATAACATATATTAATATTTTAATAACATATATTAATAATATTATGTAATATATTATTATATAATATTAATTAGTAATTATAGTTAACGTATTTATTATAATATTATATAATATTTTAGTAACATATATTAATATTTAATAACATAATTTAATAATATTATATAATAACATATATTAATATTTTAATAACATATATTAATAGTATTATGTAATATATTATTATATAATATTAATTAGTAATTATAGAATAACGTATTTATTATAATATTATATAATATTTTAATAACATATATTATTATATAATATATTATTATATAATTAATTTATAAAATATTATTATAGTTATTATATATATGACATACTACTACAATATAATATAATAATTACGTTGAATAAAGTAAAATATTATAATATTTTATAAAGTATATTATATCCTATGATACTATATTATAATATATTAAATTAAATAATATATTATTAAAGTATTATATTATATATATTATTTATATATTATATCAATTATTATATAATGTAGCAACTAATATAATGTTAATTAGTAATTATTGTATAACATATTATATTTTTGTATAAATAAAATAATGTATCATATGAAATATTATATTATTAAAATATTATATTAAATATATTGATATTATATTATATTAATTATTATATATAGTATAGCATGCTAATATAATATGATATAATACAATATAATAATTAATAATAGTAATTTGTAAGTATAGTACAATATATTATATTTTAATATAAAGTAAAATAATATTTATATTATAATAATATACTAAATCAATTGGATAAGTTAATTTGGAAGTAATTAATAGATAAAATTATATTTTAATAAGGTGCCACATCATCAATTATCCCACATGAATTGTCAAATTAAAGGCTCAAATTATCCCATTATCCCACTTTATCCCACTTTACCCCACTCAAAATATCCCAAAGGGGCAAAATTGTTCCATTGGAATAATTTTTCCACTTGGCCCCAATTTGTCCCAACCAATAACCCCCCTAACTGGCTTCGTCTCCATACTCGCATTAAATCGTTGTAGCACCTTCTTCAAATAAGCCATCTGTATCAAATAAATTTTGCCACTATCTCTGTTTCTGTCGATCTCCATCAGCAAAATGCGCTTCGCTTCATCCAAATCCTTCATCTCAAATTCTTTCGAAAGTTATACCTTCAACTCATCTATCGTGGATCTGAAAATAGAAGTGACCAACATGTCATCAACATAAAGCAATAAGTAAATGTATGCACCTCCTCGCAACTTACGATAGTACACGCAAGGATCAAACTGGATCCAAATGTACGAATAGTCGATCATTAAACCATCGAATCGTTTATACCATTGTCGCAGAGATTGCTTCAACCCGTATAGCGATTTCTTCAATCTACAAACCAATTTCTCCTTCCTTGCAGCTCGAAACCCTAACGACTGAGTTATATAAATTTTTTCATCAAGATCTCCATGAAGAAATAACATTTTCACATCCAATTGATTCAATTCCAAACCATATTGTGTCACCAAAGTTAGCAAGATCCGAATCGAAGAGTGTTTCACCACCGGAGAAAAGACCTTACTGTAATCAATGCCTTCTTCATGTGCATAGCCCTTCACTACCAACCTAGCTTTGAACCTCACCAGAGTGCCTTCAATGCCCTCCTTCCTCGTATACACACATTTGCAACCAATAGCCTTTCGCCCATTTGGAAGCTCAACAAGTTCCCACGTGTCATTCTTTTAAAGAGATTCTATCTCCTCCCGCATAGTTTTCTACCACAAATCAGCCTTTAAACTTTGCTCAGCCTCTCTGAATGTAGTAGGAACTATCTCATCGACACTCTCCACCAGAAGTACATAAGCAATGAATGTATTTGTATACTTAGCTGACAACCGTATGTCTCTCCTGGGTCTCCGAACCACAATCGAATCCTAAACCTAAGCCGCAAGCCTCTGATTCTGCTCTGCTGAACCTGTATCCTCCAAATCATCGTTGTGCTCACCTGACGTTACCACAGTCAACACTCTAATTGATACAATAACATCTGGACACTATGGATCTGCATCAATCTCCACCACCTGCGATAGCTCCTCTGTCGGGGTGCTCTTCACCTGATAAGAGCTGTGAAGCTTCAAGATCAAATCCTCATTAAGAGTGACGTTTTTACTCAGCACAATCTTCTTACCAACTAGATCCGAAATCATGTATGCTTTCACACAATGCTTGAATCCAACAAATATGGTCTTTCTAGCTCGAAGTTCCAATTTATCAGTCTTTATATGATAAAATGTAGGGCACCCAAATAACTTGAATTGATCATAATCGCATGTTAGCTCTCCCGGCCACATCTCTATAGGGGTTTTCCCTTCAATGACAGATTAAGACAGCCTATTAATGAGGTCGCTCATATATCAAAGTACCTTAGCCCAAAAGATCTTCTCCAAACCACTCTACGATAACAAACATCAGACCTTCTCCAGTAAAGACCGATTCAATCTCTCTACCACCCTATTCGATCTGCTATGGCGTATGACTAATTATGAAGTATCTCTCTATGCCCTTGTTTTAATATAAATGCTAAAAGGGGTCTGAAGTGTACTCGTCGCCGTTGTCGGATCTTAATGTCTTAATCTTTCTCCCAGTTTACTGCTTTAATCTCCTCTTCCACTCCACAAATAACTCTAGGACTTTATTCTTATGCTTCATGGTGTACACCTAACAACGCCTAGAATAGTCATCCACAAACGTGACGAACCAATATCGACTGCCAAGTGATGTCGTCTTGGTGGGACCCCAAATATCTGTGTGCACATAGTCCAAAATGCACCTCATCCTATGTACAACTATCTCATACTTCACCTTTGTCTTCTTACCAAGAACACAGTACTCGCAGGATTCTATCTTCTCACTCTTGGCTCCATTCACTAGCCCCTGCTTGCACAAAGCTTGCAGTGACTTTTTACCTATGTGCCCCCATGTAGTGCCAAAGCTTGCTCACGTCCATTTCTAAAATAGCTAAAGCTACCTGGCTAATCTCGGTGCTTTGCTTCAGGTAATATAAATTCTTACTACGGACTCCCTTCATCACTATCATAGATCCCTTAGTTACTTTTTCTACAGCGCTCTCAAATGTCACCTTGAATCTCTTTGCCTCCAAAGCTCCAAAGGAAATAAGATTTTTCTTCAACTGAGGAACAAATCTACTTCATTCATCTCTCGAACAACTACATCATGTATCCAAATCCTGATGGTACCTATCTCACAAATACCACAGGATTGATCATTTCCCATGACTACTACGCCCCCATCGAACTTTTCAAAAGATGCAAACCAATCTCTCCATGGAGTCACATGATAAGTAGCACCTGAATCTAGCATCCAATCCGATGCATCCGCATGGTTAACCTATAGAGTAATTAATAGAGAAAAGTATGCATCGTCGGAATCGTTACCACTCTTAGCAACATTCACCTCATTGGCCTTCGGGCTATTCTTCTTGATATTCTTTTTCTCTCTGAGCTTCGGGCAATCTCTCTTTCAATGTCCTTATTCTTTGCAGAAAGCACACTAGCTCTTCAAAATCTGGTAGCGGTCTCTAGACTTTGACCTGTCTCTATTACCACCTCTTAGATATTGGCTCCTTCCTCTCGTCAATAAGGTCTCTCCTAAAGTGCTAGCTTTGGAAATCTCTTTGTCCTTCCTGCTAAAATCATAATTCATCAACGTATTAATCACTTCACTATATGTGATAGAATATCTACTATTTAACAAAGTGAGCACGAATGTATCATACTCCTCATCAGGTAAGGAGGCTAACAAAATAATCATCTTGTACTCATCCGATATCTTCTCATCAACGTTCGTCAAGTCCGACAACAACTTTGTGTAGTTGTTCACATGAACCGCAAGTGAGGTACCCCTGGACATCAGGAATCTGATCAATCTTCATAGCAAGTGCAAACGGTTCTCAACACTCTTCATAAGATATTTGTTGTTGAGAATCTCCTACATCTTCATCGCAGACGTCACGCAAATCACATCATATTTTAGCTCTTGTTCCAAACAAGACCTGATCACCCCACAAGCGTTTCGATTCATCTTGTCTCATATCGCCTCATCATATTTCGGTGGCCTCTCATGGACTGTGATGGTCTCTTCTAAATTTTGAGCATTCAAAGTGTCATGTACGTCGCTCATCCATAAACCAAAATTGATTTTACCATCATACTTCACAACACTAATCTTTGTATTCTGAAGTGCAACTTGAACTGTACTCATCATCACCTTGCTACTTTCACCAACTTCTTCTCCCATTACAAACTGACTCTAATTGTAAAGAAAGACTCGAACTTTGATAGAATTGAGAAATTACCCAACTGAACCCTTAGATAGGATTCCAACACAATCTCGTAACCACACAAGGAAAGCGAGATCTTCAACGGCAACTCCACAATGTTATCTCCACCGAAGACTAGATCTCCAATATCCAAGCTTCCAATAACGAATCTTCCTCCCCCTAATACAAAACCCTAGATCTAAAATCTGAGCTCTAATACCACTTGTCGCGCATCATGTGAAAGCGTGCTCGCAAACCAAATGAGTCGGCGAGCGATGAGAGAAGGACCAAAACCAAACACGAGTGCAATTTACAAAATAACGGCCAAAATCACTGTAGGCTATCTAAAAACCACAATAGATAGTTGATCTCCCCATCAAACACCAATGACGGAAGTTACAATTTGACGACTTCCAGAAGGCTACAATTTGAAGACTTTCACGTAGAAGGTTACAATCTGACGACCTTCGAAACAACTGATGAAAGCTCTAACTCAACATCATTCACAATCAACATCGGGAGTTACAATCTGACGACTCTCATATTTTCAAGGAGCCAAGACGAAGGTTACAAGATGACGATCTTTGCGGCGCCCTAGCAAAAAGAGACTACAAATCAACGGTCTCTTCATACTAAAAATGCAGATATCTCTCAAACCGTAAGGAATTTGGCAAAATTGACAGAGCAAACCGAACCCAATGGGGTTGGTTTGGTCGGCTCCGTCTCGTCGAGATAGCCGATTTTCATATATAATTCGTCCAATTCCGACATACGGTTTGAAAGTTATGACCTGTTCTTCGTAGCAAGTTATGTTCTGAAGTCAGTCTGCAAGACTGGGCTTCATCAGAACATTGGACTTAGCCTGAAGCTCGCCAAGCCCACCTAAGGTTCGCCTCTGCATTACAGAATCAAAACGCACAGAGCTACGGCCCAACTCTGCGTTTCCAACATCAAAACGCAGAGTTAATCTTTAAAACGGCCAACTGTGCGTTTACAGGCTCAACTGTGCGTTTTCAGCCCAACTCTGCGTCTCAGAGTTCATCTGTGCGTTCAGCCAATAACCCTGCGTCTCAGAGTTCATCTGTGCGTTCAGCCAATAACTCTACGTCTCAGAGTTCATCTGTGCGTTCAGCCACCAACTCTGCGTCTCAGAGTTCATCTGTGCGTTCAGCCACCAACTCTGCGTCTCAGAGTTCATCTGTGTGTTCAGCCACCAACTCTGCGTCTCAAAGTTCATCTGTGCGTTCAGCCACCAACTCTGCGTCTCAGAGTTCATCACGCTGCGTGGCCTGTGCGTTCGACCACCAAAATAGGCTTAACTCTGCGTTTTCAGCCTAAAACGCAGAGTTCGGACCCTGAACACTATTTCTCAGCGTTTGACTCGTTCAAAGCACGAACTGAACAGTTCTAGGAACTGTTTTCCCCCACGATTTGAGGGATTTCCGCCCCACTCAGGAGCGGATTAGGGGGGGCAGTTACCACCCGTAACCCCCTATAAATATCAGAAACTCATTCAGAGTTGGGGATCGGATTTTCTCATCAACAAGGGAGATTCGGTCAAGAGATTGGCTTTTGGGATCTGAAGCTTGGCAGCAAAGAAGAGCCTTCATCCTTCGGCTAGGATTTTGGAGATCGGCAACAGGAGCCTATTCGGCCTTGGCTTATTAACCGAACTTTCGGTTTAAATCAACTCTTTCATAGAGTTTCAAACTCGATCTGAGTTATCAACTCGTCCAGAGTTTAAAAACTTGCTTTGCAAGTTCTTCTAAACTCGGTCAGAGTTTCAAACTTTCCCTGCAAGTTCTTCTAAACTCGGTCAGAGTTTTAAGACTTGCCACGCAAGTTCTCCACAGCGTCAAATCGTGAGGAGAAGACATCGTTCCAGTGAATCAAGACGTTCGGATCGTCAACGGAGAGCAAACTCGGCGCGATCAATCGAGTGAGGCACTCCATCGCCACCGTGAAGAACCCAGAATTAAACAAAGGGGAGAGTCAAATCCATTCTCCTCTCTTTTGTAATCGGAATCCAAATTGTAATCGATTTTGAGAGAATACAAGTCAAATTTTCTTTCATTGTCTTTTTACATCAAATTTCCAACAAACAATCACATACAAACACAGAAATTTACATGGTTTGGTAATTGCCTACGTCCACGGGGAGAGGATAGGGAGATTTCACTTTTGGAGGAGAAACAACAGGTTACAATCTCTCAAATAACTCTCAAAATAACACAACCAATGATCTCGCACTCCCTCACAATAATCTCCCTCTCAAAGTACTCAAAAGAACTCAAATTCTTTGTTCAAACTCTCTCTCATAACCCTAAAAACGTGTGTTTCTATTTATAACAAACTCAATCCAAAACGGTGTGGGAATCTGAAAACGAGTCTGCCACACCCACGCAACACACCCCTGACAACAGGGCAGATTCTACCACATCTGGGTGTGGCACGCACCACACCCAGGCTACTGAATTTTTACGTTTTTTAATACTTTGAACAATTCGACGCCGTTTTCTACAAATTGATTAGTGCTGTGATGGAAGTTACAAAATAATTCTTCGACATGCCTATGGAAGACAAGGCCGTATACTATTCAAAGGATTTTAAAAAAGTCCCCAGACTTTACACGAGCCATGGCTACAACAATCAAGAAAGACAATTATGGAGGGACTGCTTGCGACTTGTTTACTATGGGCTTGGCGATGAATTCATGCACCTCTATCGTCAAAAGCCCACCACATTCAGGTACTTGACTCGACAAAGTTTTCATGCAACTAGTGCTATAGCTAAGTGGGTTTTTATATAATTGCCAACTATATGAAATAAAATTGTGCATCAATTATGTTTATTATTGTACATTGATGGGTCACCCAAAGGAGAACGTCGATGTACGTTTATTGTTAATTTGACTGCTATTTAAATATGTGTTATGTTTTTAAGTTTAAGCTTATGACTCAAATCATTAATATGCCGGTATTCTATATATTTGCAGCACATATTTCTCTTCATTCGCAAGCCTCATCTATTGTAAAGTTCAATGGGCTTAATTTTCATGAATGGAGTGAACAAATTCAGTTTCACCTAAGTGTTCTGGATCTTGATTTAGCACTCCTATATGACAAGCCCGCTGCTATTACTGATTCTAGTAATGATGATGAAAAGTTTTTTCATAATGCTTGGGAAAAATCAAATAGACTTAGCTTAATGTTCATGCGGATGACGATAGCAAACAACATTAAGTCTACAATTCCTAAGACTAATAAAACAAAGGAATTTATGAAATTTGTGGAAGATCTCTCGTAATCTGACTTTGCTGATAAGTCAATTGCAGGGACATTAATGGGTACGTTGACAACCATGAAGTTCGATGGTTCTCGTACCATGCATGAGCATGTCACTGAAATGACAAACACAGCAGCATGATTGAGATATATGGGAATGGAATTGAGTGAATGATTCCTTGTGCAGTTTATCATAAACTCCTTGCCTTCAGAGTGTGGTCCATCCCAAATAAACTACAATACTATAAAAGATAAGTGGAATGTGACTGAATTGCAAAGTATACTCATTCAAGAGGAAGCAAGGCTTAAGAAACAAGGAACTCACTCAATTAATCTTATGGGTCATCAAGGAGTTGGAAAGAAACCAGGAAAATATAATAGAATGGGCAAGAAAAGAGCACTGAAAGATAATGTGTCGCCTGTCCAAGTTCACAAGAAGGAACGAAAGAACGATAAGTGTCATTTCTGTAAGAAGCTTGGACACTATCAGAAAGATTGCCTGAAACGTAAGGCATAGTTCGAAAAGAAAGGTAAACCTCTTGCTTTTGTATGTTTCGAATCAAACCTAACAGAAGTTCCTTATAATACTTGGTGGATTGATTCTGGTTCTACCACTCATGTTTTCAAATACGATGTAGGGATTCCTTACGACCAAACCATAAATCCAAATGAAAATTTCATCTTCATGGGTAATCGAGTCAAAGCTCCAGTTAAGACCATTGGAACCTACCGCTTGTTTTTAGACACTGGACATCATTTAGATCTTTTTCAAACTCTTTATGTACCTATTGTTTCTCGCAACTTAGTTTCTTTGTCTAAACTTGATACCGTTGGTTACTCTTTTAAATTTGGAAATGGATGTTTCAGTTTGTTTAAGTATAATCATCTTATTGGTTCTGGTGTTCTCTCTGATGGTTTATACAGATTAAGGCTTGATAATTTTTTTGCTGAATCTCTATTAATCTTGTATCATAATGTTGGAACTAAACGAAGTTTAGTGAATGAAAGTTCAGCTTATTTGTGGCATAAATGTTTGGGACATATTTCCAAAGAAAGAACACAAAGATTGGTAAAGAATGAAATCCTTCCTAATTTGGATTTTACCGATCTTGGTATTTGTATAGATTGTATTAAAGGAAAACATACAAATCATACAATTAAGAAAGCCGCCACAAGAAGCACTCAGATCCTTGAACTTATACACACCGATATATGTGGACCTTTTGATGTTCCATCCTTTAATAAAGAAAAATATTTTATCACCTTTATTGATGATTTTTCACGTTATGGATATGTCTATTTGTTGCATGAAAAATTTTAATCAGTAGATGCCTTAGAGGTATTTATTAATGAGGTTGAAAGACAATTAGATAAAAAGGTGAAAATTATTAGATCTGATAGGGGTGGTGAATTTTATGGAAAATATAACGAAACGGGACAATGTCCTGGTCCATTTGCTATATTTCTTGAAAAGCATGGCATATGTGCTCAATACACTATGCCAGGTACACCGCAACAAAATGGTGTTACAGAAAGGCATAATCGTACACTAATGGACATGGTTAGGAGTATGTTGAGTTATTCCTCTTTACCCTTATCATTGTGAATGTATGCTTTAAAAACCGCAATGTATTTGTTAAACAGGATTCCTAGTAAGGTAGTTTCAAAGACTCCTTTTGAACTGTGGACAGGAAGGAAACCTAGTTTGAGACACCTTCATGTTTGGGGTTGTCCTGCGGAAATACGAATTTATAATCCACATAAAAAGAAACTGGACTCAAGAACAATCAGTGGTTTCTTCATTGGTTATCTAGAAAAATCTAAAGGGTATAGATTTTATTGTCCTAGCCATAGCACTAAAATTGTTGAAACTGGAAATGCCAGGTTTATTGAGAATGGTGACATTAGTGGGAGTATGGAACCACGTAAAGTGGAAATTCAAGAAGTTAAAATGAATGTTTCTTTGCCTTTAACTTCTTCTCAAATTGTTGTTCCTACAGTTGTTGAACAGTTTAACGACTTTCAAGAACAACAAATAAATGATCAAACACTCCATGAAGACGTTGTTACCAATGAACCTGCAATAGATATACCCCATGAAGAAGTATCATTACGAAGGTCTCAAAGACAGAAAAAAATCTGCTATTCCTGATGATTATGTGGTTTATCTACAAGAGTCAGAATTTGATCTTGGAATTGATGAAGATCCGGTTTCATTTTCACAGGCCATGAAAAGCCATAATTCTGATAAATGGTTTGATGCCATGAAAGATGAGTTGAAATCAATGGAGCATAATGAAGTTTGGGATCTTGTAGAATTGCCTAAAGGTTGTAAAAGAGTTAGGTGTAAATGGGTCTTTAAGACCAAACACGACTCAAATGGCAATATCGAACGATACAAGGCTAGACTCGTTGCCAAAGGTTTTACTCAGAAAGATAGCGTTGACTATAAAGAAACATTTGCTCCTGTTTCGAAAAAGGATTCATTGAGAATTATTATGGTTATGGTGGCTCATTATGATTTAGAGCGACATTAAATGGATGTGAAAACTGCCTTTCTAAATGGAAATTTAGATGAAGAAGTTTACATGGACCAACCCGAGGGTTTTTCAGTTGAAGGAAAGGAACACATGGTGTGTAAGCTTAAGAGGTCAATATACGGACTGAAACAAGCTTCCCGACAATGGTATCTTAAGTTTAATATACAATTACATCTTTTGGATTTAAAGAAAATATCGTTGATCGATGTATATATCTAAAGATCAGTGGGAGCAAGTTTATATTTCTTATTCTGTATGTTGATGATATCTTACTTGCTGCTAATGATCTTGGCTTATTACACGAGACCAAGAAATTTCTCTCTAAGAACTTCGAAATGAAAGATATGGTTGAGGCATCCTATGTGATAGGAATTGAAATATTCCGTGACAGATCACAAGGATTGTTAGGGTTGTCTCAAAAATAATATATTAATAAAGTTCTAGAGAGATTCAAGATGGATAAATACTCTGCATCTGTAGTTTCAATTCAGAAAGGGGATAAATTCAGTCTTATGCAATGTCCAAAGAATGAATTGGAACACAAACAAATGGAACAAATTCCTTATGCATCCATCGGTTGGAGCTTGATGTATGCTCAGGTTTATATAAGACCTGACATTAGTTTTGCTGTCGGAATGCTTGGTAGATATCAAAGTAATCCAGGATTGGATCATTGGAAAGCTGCAAAGAAGGTCTTGAGATACTTGCAAGGAACAAAGGATCATATGCTCACTTATAGGAGATCTGATCACCTTGAGGTGATTGGATATACAGATTCAGATTTTGCTGGATGTTTTGATACTAGAAAATCCACATTTGGCTATCTGTTTCTTCTAGCTGGAGGAGCGATCTCGTGAAAAAGTGCGAAGCAGTCTGTCATTATTGCATCGACTATGGAGGCTGAGTTCGTGGCATGCTTTGAGGCCACTGTTCATGGATTATGGCTGCGGAATTTTATTTTAGGACTTGGAGTTGTTGACAGTATTGCCAAGCCGCTGAAAATTTATTGCGATAATGCTGCATCAGTCTTCTTTTCTAAAAACGATAAGTATTCGTAGGGTGCTAAACATATGGAATTAAAATACTTTGCCGTTAAAGAAGAAGTTCAGAAACAAAGAGTGTCAATTGAGCATATTAGCACAAATCTTATGGTTGTGGATCCGTTAACAAAAGGATTGCTTCCAAAGACATTTTGTGAACATGTTGAAAGAATGGGCATTATTGAAAACCATTACTAACTTTTATGTAAAGTTCATGATCTTTATATATTTGACATTTTGAGCTCATCTAAATATTGTTTCTGATATTTTAATGCATCCTGTTTATTATTGTTAGTATATACATAAATGATTATGTGAATATTAACAGGACATATCTCTGACAAGGACATTATTGTTGGACCATTATGATAAGACTTATTATAGGTCATGTTTAGTTTAAAACTAATATTGTGATACATGGAAGGGACTATGTCGATTTAGCTGCGTACGACCGCCATGATCCTTATTAGTTTTCTACTTAATGATGATTGATGGTTTGATCAATATGATGATGGAATTAGCTTACACTATGCATATTATGTTGTATTATTAAATCATGATGTTAAATTATGAAACATGGGCCAAGTGGGAGAATGTTAGATTTTTTATAGTGGCTCACGTTGTTTTAACCAACCTTAATAGTTTCGGTTTTATTCCCACTAATTTTAACTACCCACTTTTTATTAACCTTAATGGTCATGTTTTATTTTAGTTAAATAACTACTCACTTATGCTAAGTTCCTATTGGTCAAGATAACTACCAAAATTGATGGATTGTGAGTGGTTATTTTCTATTTAAAAGGCTTGGTCCTCTCTACCAATGATGTGAAAAATTTTCTCTCCATCAAGAAAATTTTTCAAGGCTTGGTCCTCTCCATCAAGAAAAATTTCGGAAAAGATTAAGAGCGTAAAGAGAGAGAAATCGAAGTCTTCAACGTTGTCTCTTTGCAGTTTATTTTTGTCAAACTTCGAATCATGGATCAAAGTACGTTCTCTTAATTAGATTGTTCATTGTGAAAATCATATGTTCTAAGATCTTGGTATAATATAATGATGATTAAATCAAAATGAAGTTTGATTTACTTAAGAAATTAAGTTTACATTGGACTGTCACAGATTACAACTAATGGGCTGCTAAAAAGTGTGGAGCATCGAGCTGTGACGAATGCGACTGTTGCTATAACGTCGATAGCAATGTTCACCGAGGACTGTCGTATAACTCCAGCACAAGCGCTGATCCATGAGCATCAGCTTTACAAATCCTTCTCTTTTACGGACTTCTTCCGTGCGTTTCTGGCCAACCAAGGCGATAGAGAGAGGACAGTGAAAGCTTTTATGTGTGAAAGTTAATGTAATGTAAAACAGAGTACTTAAGAATACTGTCTGAAAAATGCCTTGTTTTCTTCATAAAATTGTAATGCTGATTTGCGTAAGCTTGCGGAAAGACGCTAGAAGCCTGGTCTTGTGAGACATTAGCCGGTACTAAAATTTCTGTCCATGAGGCACTTGCAGTTTCTTCAACTTCTATCTAGTAATACTGGCCTGCATCTCAAAGATACTTGCGCCTCAAGTTCACGAAATGCCCCAACATAATGAGGGTTTTGATCCAAGTCCTGAGTCTGTGTCATTGTATCCTCATCAAGCCCCAGAAATGTGTGAATTCATGTCCTAATCAAGCATCTTGCCACTCTCATTTAATTATTGATGAGCATCGATTGTTGTTATCGAAGTGCAATGCGAGTTTTGTTTTGTTTTATTTTCAAGCATGACATAGGGAATAACTATTTGTTAGCGCAACATTGGAAACATCATAGTAGCTACAAGGATTACAAAATTAGAATAATTTTTTTTTTAAAAGCGGACAATTTCTGAAACACTACCAGCTGTATGTTTACTCAGTGATAGCCGAGACAAAAGAGCATCTTTCTACATAGAGAGTGGTTGAGGCCACAACATGGAGGTCACGATGCTCGTTAATCTTTTTGATATATTTTTTTGCTTGATAAAATTTCTTCTGTCATTTCTCTGTCTGAATGGACAAATGTTTGTAATTAAGTCTACGGATGTCAAAATTAACCCAAAACTATTTGTCCACTCATACCCACTAACCAAATGATCTATCTAAACCCACCCATTTATAGTTAAATAGGTCATAAATGGGTAGGTATAGCTTCTATTAAAGATAAATGGATCATACCCACCCATTTGCCCAAATTGGCGGGCTATTACCCGCCCATTTGCCCATTTCGATGGCTACTCTTTCAAAAACACACTCAACTATTCAACAGTTACAAAACATATTTTTAAAAAATTAAAATTATAGAAAACACTTAAAATTAGAAAATTACCAACAACCCCTTAAATTAAATTTAAGATTTGCAAAAAACACTCTTAAAATTTAAAATATCATAAAAACACCCTTAATAGTTAAAAAATTATGAAAAACTCTCAAAACTTTCTAACCATAAAAAGGACTCATGAATTTCAAAAATTACCAACAGCCCCCTTAAAATTTATAATTTGCAAAAAACACCCTTCAAAGTTTAAAAATTTGTAAAAGACAACCTTAAGAGTTAAAAACAATCTCAGAATTTTCTAAACTTACAAATGACACATGAAATCGGAAAACTTCAAGCATTCTCCTATAAATTTAAAATTTAGCAATAACACAATGAAAGTTTTAACATTTGTAAAAAAACACCCTCAATGTTTAAGAATTATAAAAACAACATTGACATTTCAAAACATACAACAAATGACACATGAAATCTGAAAATTACCAACAACCCCCTAAAATTTTATGATTTGCAAAAAACACCCTCAAAGTTCAAAAAATTTTAAAAAATCACGCTCAAGAGTTCAAAACTACAAAACAATCTTAGAATTTTCTAAACTTACAAATGCCTCGTGAAATCTAAAAATTTTCAGCAGATTGCTATAAATATAGAATTTGTAAATAACACCCTAAAAGTTTTAAAAATTTCGAAAACTACCCGCGAAGGATTTAGAATTACAAAACCACCTTGAAATTTTAAAACCTACAAATGACAAATAAAATCTAAAAATTACTACCAGGCCTCTATAATTTATAATTTACAAAAAAAAGCCCTTATAATTTTAAAATATCAAAAAGCACCCTTAAGAATTAAAAATTATATAAAACTCTCAGAATTTTCTAAACCTACAAATGACAGATGAAATCTAAAAAATTTTAGTATCCCCCCATAAATTTAAAATTTGCAAAAACACCCTCAATGTTTTAGAAACTATGAAAACAACCTCAAGGGTTTAAAAATTAATAAAACCGCCTTGGAATTTCAAAACCTACAAATGACACATGAAATTTGAAAATTACCACCAGCCACTTGTAAATTTGAAAATTGTAAAAAACACCCTAAAAGTTTGAAATTTATGAAAAACACCCCTAAGATTGAAATTTATGGCAACACAACCATAGAAGATGCTTGTATTTCTAGGTTTGTAGTGTCTTTATCTACATGCCTTGCAACTTTTTTGGTGTTTTGTGAAGTTTTGAAAGTTTAAGGGTATTTTTTATAAATTTTAAAACTTTAGGTGTACTTTTTGCAAATTTTAAATTTATAAGGGACGTTAGAGATTTTTAAATTTCATGTGTTATTTGTAGGTATAGAAAATTTTAAGAGTTTTATATAACTTTGTATTCTTGAGGGTGCTCTTTGTAATTTTTAAACTTTAAGGGTACTTTTTGTAAATTATAAATATACAAGGCCTGCTAGTAATTTTTAAATTTCATGTGTCATTTGTAGGTTTTGAAATTACAGGTTGGTTTTTATAATGTTTAAAACTTTAAGGGTATTATTTGCAAATTTAAATTTATAGGTGATTGTTAAAAATATTTAGATTTCTTGTGTCATTTGCAAGTTTAGAAAATTCTGAGATTGTTTTGTAAGTTTGAACTCTTGAGGGTGTCTTTTATAATTTTTAAAATTTGAGGATGTTTTTTTCCAACTTATAAATTTTTAGGGGTTGTTGGTATTTTTTGTATTTCATGTGTCATTTGTATGTTTTTAAATTTCATGGTGGTTTTTGTAATTCTTAACCATTAAGGGTGTTTTTTTTAATTTAAAACTTTAATGCTGTTATTTGTAAATTTTAAATTTATCGGGGACTACTGAAATTTTTTAGATTTCATGTGTCATTTGCAAGTTTAGAAAATTATGATATTTTTTTATAATTTTGAACTCTTGATTGTGTTTTTTATAATTTTTAACCTTTTAAAGGCGTTTTTTGCAATGTTTAAATTTTCAAGGGGTTGCTGGTGATTTTTAGATTTCATGTGTCATTTGTAGGTTTTGAAATTTTAAGGTGATTTTTGTAATTCTAAACTATTGAGGTTTGTTTTACTAATTTTAAAATTTTAAGGATGTTTCGGTGCGGTTCGGTTCGGTTTGTTCGGTTCTAATCAAGATGCATTCAAATATTGTAGACAAATTTATTCATGTTTATTATACAACCTTTTCTTTTGCTTTATTCACAACTTATACAGGTACTAACATGTAAGGATTTTAAAAAACAAAAGCACTAATCTAATCAAAATAAAACGATAAAGAAGGGGAAACATCACAGGGGTAGCAACAATAAGCTGCAACTTAAAACAAAACAAATACATCTATAAGATACATGAAGGAAAAAAGCTATTTTAACATATACAAAGACCCATGAGTCCAAGACCAGTCAAAAATCTAGTGGATATGGTGCTAGTGTATCTTTCAGTCTTGGCCGTGTGTCAATGACTTAGCACTCATCCAATTTGTGGGAATGTGTAATTTTTATGATCTAATTTGTAGTCCCCCTAAAAATCTAATTAAACCAATTATTTCTCACTAATCTACAATTTAGTAGCATGCATCAAGAACTAAAAAGTTTAGATCTTTCCCCTTGAAACTGAAAGCATAGATTCAAAATTAGGATTTTCAGTTTATACCTCCATTATGGGTGCGGGTGTCCCCAAAGCAGAAGATGGATCCTGAGGAGATGGTTCGGTCTCGGCCATTAAGACGATGACGAGTGGCTGCTTGGCGTCGAGTGAAGAAAATTCGAGTCGACAGCTGAAGGAAATTCGAGCCGGCGGCAAGTCAGAGGTGACAACGGCGATTCGTAGGCGACGTCGGCGAGTTGGAGTCGACGAGAGTCGGTGCGCCTGCGCTTGTGCACTGTGAAGTGCAGAGAGAGAAAGTGTGTGTAAGAGAGTGTGGAGTGTGGAACTGGGACAAAGAGAGGAAGTGTGGCTGCGGGCTTGGATTTAGGTTTAGGTATTGAGATTTGAGAGATTTTAGTGAACGGGTCGGGTATGATTTCTAATGGGTACGGGTTAAAAATTATAGTGTTATTAGTGATGCGGTCGGTTCGGGTAGGGGTGGGCAAAAACCAAAAAAAACCGATTCAACCGAAAAAACCGCCCGAAAAAGCGGGCCGGTTAACCGAACCGGATTAAATGGATGAGAAGAAGACTCTTAACCGCCCGAACCGAATTAAACCGGTCCGGATTCGGTTTGAACCCCTGAACCGCCCGAAAAAACCGAACCGAATTCTCTAATACAAATACTGAAAAATCCCTAACCCTAACTCCATTTTTCTTCCCAACTTCTCATTGCAGTTGTTCTAGATCCAAGGTATTGCACTATTAACGTTGATGATTTCTATATTTGTGAGTACCACCTAGCTATGGTATTGTGCACACTTTGTACCGTGATGACAAGGTAGTCAAATATGAGCTGCATCTGTTCATAACTAAGGCTGGACTCAAGTTTATCAAGAATGGTTTTCCCACTAACACATCCTGTTTACTAAATGTTGAAGGAAATTTTATTCTTCTCATTACTGTAGATTTATCAGGTTACCATCATGAACGTATATTATATGTGTTTAAGGTGATCATACGCAATTATTATTGTGATTAACATCAGTAGCATGCATGTTTTGATATAATGAAGTAGTTATGCTTTTATGCTTTCTCCATAATATTGTCTACAATGCCGTGTGAGCAAATTTTTGTGAAATGGAGTTAATTCGGTTCAAAACCGAAACCGAACCGAACCGATCCGAATTTCGATTGGGCCGAATATTCGGATGAAGGGGGAAAAAATCTGGATTTGGATGAGAGTTTTGAGAATCCAAAAAATTCGGATTGGATGCGGATTGGGCTTAAAACCGAACCGAACCGAATACGCCCAACCCTAGGTTCGGGCGGTTCGGGTTGAAAAGTTTTCAACCCGATTCGAACTGACCTACAAACAATACCGACCCGAACTGCTAATTTTCGGTCGGTTCGGTTGTTTTTCGGTCTGGACCGAACCATGCACAACCCTATTTATGACCCAACCAAAACCACTCATTTGATAACCTTAATTAAGTCCAACACTAACCTAAAACTATCTTAGACACCTAATCCAGCTCATTATATACATCATCTTCAACCCCAATTTTGACACACACACACAGAGGGGGAGAGAGAGAATGGAGATCAAACTCCTATCAAATAGAGTGAAACATGAAATAGTACCAGATAATTACATATATCCTGTCCACCAGAGACCAGGGATTCATGCAAGCGCATGGAAACAGGTCCCAATAATCAATCTCGCAGGAGACAATCAAACTGATGTATCAAACCAAATCCTCAGTGCAGGAAAAGATTTTGGGGTCTTTCGGGTATGAATGATTTTTCTTTGAAACTTAATTTGTTTAAAGTTCTTTCAGGGAAAAATGCATCTCTCTCTCTCTCTCTCTCTCTCTCTCTCTCTCTCTCTCTCTCTCTCT
>BQKN01065842.1:567016-608342 GCA_022839385.1 Asparagus kiusianus | reverse complement strand
ATATATATATATTACCTGATCCGCCAAAAACCGTCTCCTATATGCCTCCTGAGCATCAGAAGGTAGAGTCGATATAAACTGGGTGAATTCCAGCTCCCTCTGCTCCCGACGCCTCCGTTCTTCCTCCGCCATCTGGAGTAGCTCTGACTCCCGACGCGACTGCCAATCTTCCATCGCTTTCATCCGCTGCTCTATAGTCGGGTCTTGAGAAGAACTGCATCCTGGTGGAGCTGCAGACTCGTAGGTGCTACTGGACTCGTACGACCGATGCTCGGATCCTCTCCACCTGTATATGTTCTTCCTACTCGGTCCAATGACCGTCTCGATGATGCTATCCTCCTCCTCTCTACTTAATCGGGTCGGAGTGTTAGAATCGACCTGAGTCTGTGATAATTGCTCCTGCACCTTAGCATGTAATTTCTCCTACGATATACCAAAACAACCCGGTCAATTCTAACACATTTAAAATGCATTGTTATAAAAATTAAATATACAAATTAACTGCTACTTACAGCCAGATCCCGGTTCTACGCTTTCTTCACTTCATCGGTGTAATTTGGACTCCAACCAGTCAGAATACGATCTGCAAAATGCCCGAGTTCTCCCCTTCCCTATTTTATTCACATATACCATTAACTCATAACACATAAATTATACTCAAATTGATAACCTAAGAGCTAATATATTATATACCTCAAGCGCCAATTGATGATAATGCTGGCTGAAGGACCTGGAGCCCCCGTGATGCTCGTAACTGCGGGGCGCATTGCGGTTCCTCCTTGCTATTTCAGCTTGTTCCTACAAAAGAATGTTAAACAGATATAATATAGAATTTCAAACAATAAACAAAGATATATACTTCAATAATACCTGAGCTTCGGCCGTGTCCCAATAATCGCAAAGTGCAAAAAAATCAACTCCATCCACGCGCTCGTCAAGATGCCAGTAACGCTCCCAATCTTCTGTTCTTTGAGTAAAATATTTTTTCTTCAGCTCTGACCGCCACCTCTTGAACGATAGATTGATTTGCGTGAAGCAGTAAGTCCAGGCACAAGCGTAATCGTCAAGAAAGAAAAATCGCTTCAGCATACAATGAAAAAAGAGATACAAATCAGTGTGTTAAACAAAATAATAAAATGACTAATAATTATGAGAATTAAAATAAATGACTCACACATATATATCGCCAACAAGCCACCAACGCATCAATCCGCTGCGACTTCCACGTCAAATATATGTTGAAGAAATCATGTCTCCTGGCTAAAGAGGCGAGGAAATTGTTAAAAGAGTTAGCAAATGGCCCGACAGGCACGCCGTTCTCCCATCGGATCACGGCCCTCCGACGAATATCTGGGACGAGGTTCTGTGGCTTGGTACCACTGCGGCCGCGCCTAGTAGGTCGCTCGGTACCTACGAATATGTATAAATTCAGGCGAAATATAAATCAATCAATATCGATAATACAAATTAAAATATTAACAGATAAACTATAAAAATCTATACACACCTTTCAATTCGAGGCATCTACGTCTTGCTTGTTCATACCTCTGCTGTGCGATAAGTCGCAAATCATGATAAGCATCCCAATCCTCCTTCACCTTGGCCGGGTCGTGGGCTTGCTGATCCGGAATAGAATCCGGCGGTAGTGGCGCAGCTTCTACAGCTGCGCTATATGGCTCAAATCGACGCTCCTCCAATACATCTGCATGCGGAGGAGGTGACGGCGGCATCTCTGCATGCTGAGCAGGATCAACGAGTGTCTCCGCATCAGGTGGAGCATCTCCTCGTCCTGTGTCCTATGGCGGCCCGTCATGTGTAGCAGCGATGCGGCCTGCGTAGGAAATGTGAAAAAATAATGTTAGGCTCGTATTAATAGTTTATAGAAATGTACAGATATAATAAATTAATAAAAATACCTGACGTAGAGCCATGTGCGCCGCCTCCAGAATGTCTACCAATAAGTCTCTCAAGCGCTCTCTTACGTAATCCTTTTGTCATCTATACTTTGAAAACATAATGAGTACCCAACAAAACTATAATACATGACAAAAACTGATACATGCATGATAACCAGTCAAACAGATAATATAAAGGCAATACTATAATACATGACAAAAACTGATACATGATAACCAGTCAAACAGATAATATAAAGGCAATACTATAATACATGACAAAAACTGATACATGATAACCAGTCAAACAAATAATATAAAGGCAATACTATAATACATAACACAAACTGATACATGAATGTTCTTTTTAAATCATAACCAAGCATTATATTATTATGATGATGTTGAGGCTCTACTCTGCGACCGTGTGCGGTTAGCCTGCGATCGTGTGCGGGCCGACAAAAGGACTGTCCTTATAGTTTTATCGACTCTACCGTGGACTCGTTTTTTGATTTTACGCCTTGGCTCACATATAACCGCAGGTACATCAGGGCGTGCCAGTGCAATTTCATCCACCAGATTATTTTGTGTCAAGGAAAACTCAGCAACTGTTTCGTCGGCCAAGATAACATCTTCATGATCTTCATCAGACACGGCTTCATGAATGTAGGATCTAGGCGGATTCTTAAGGACAACCCATTCATCATTTTTCATTATATCTTTGACATAAAAGCACTGTTTTGCGTGAGCAGCTAACATGTACTTTTCAGTCTGATATATTTCCTTGTTAAGATTAACGAGTGTGTAACCGTAGTCATCCTTCGCCTTTTTCAGCTCACTCCAACGAACCTTAAACATCACATGTCTGACTTCATTATTAATCCCATAGAAAATCTCCACAATGTCTTCTACCTGACCGTAGCAATAGATTTCACCTTGTATCGGATTTAGATCTTTTGAACTAGCGTATGACAGTTGCGAGAAGGAGCAGAACACACCGCTATTTTGCATTTGTCTTCTCTCTTCGAAACCGATGGTGTTAAACCTAAAGCCGTTGATACAGTAGCCTCCATAACGCTTTACCACGTTAGAAGGACCTCTGGCATATAAACATATTTTTTCAGGCAGGTTAACCCCATTCGTAATACGTCGGTCAACCTTTAAGAAAAGAAACAAATAGTTTAAATATCTGTTGGCAGGAACATATTTGATATACGAATCAGAAATGTAAATAAATCTTACTTCACCCTTCAGCCATGCAGGGAATTATCTAGAGTGTGTGTCCATAACTCTTTTATTTTTTGTTCTGCATTTAAGAATAGTCTGGACATATCGGATGTGAAGCCTAGAATAAATTCATTTACAACAGTTAAATAGAGATAGTTATTATGATGTGATATGATCTGATTCAAACAGTTAAATACTTACGCCGCGTATATGTTAAATGTAGTATCATTACTCAAGATATATGTGTGGGCTTGATCTAGCTCCATTCTGGGGAATCTAGTGTCCTCCCCACGATCATTATAGAATGTTCCGTCAATTATTCGTTGGGGACGGTTGAGCCTTGTCTCCACACCCCGCAAGTAACGAGAGATGAAATTCAAACTCTCATTACTTATATAGTTCTCTGCTATCGATCCTTCAGGACGTGCACGATTATGCATCAAATGTTTCATGAAACCCAAATACCTACAAGCATATAGTTTCATAATTTGTGACAAAATAAAACTGATATACGTAATTTAACAAATATTAATTGAGCATTATAATAATAAATACCTCTCCACAGGGTACATCCAGCGATATTGAACTGGTCCTGCGATGCGGGCTTCATATGCTAAATGTATTGTGAGATGCACCATGACCGTAAAGAACGAGGGTGGAAATAGAATTTCCATTTTACACAGTGTATTGGCTACACGTCCCTCTAATTCTTCAAACTCCCTGACATCAATCACCTTGGAGCACAACTGCTTGAAGAAACCGCAATATTCTATTACCACCATCGCGAGTTCCTTCTCAGCATGTCGCAACGCAACCGGGAGAAGTTGATGCAATAGAATATGATGGTCATGTGTCTTGAGTCCCAAAATTTTCCTGTCCTCAATATGCACATTTGTTGAAATGTTTGAAGCATAACCATCCGGTGTCTTCACGGACTTTAGAAATAAACACATATTATGGATCTCATCCTTTGACAGTGTGACACGGGAGGCTGGGAGTACAAACTTTCCGTCACCCTTATCTATAGCTTGCAGTTCGGGACGGATGTTCAATTCTGCTAGGTCTCGACGTGCCCTTAAGTCATCTTTTGATTTTTTCCCATCCTGCAACAAAGTGTTCAAGAGATTCTCGCATATGTTCTTCTCGATGTGCATGACATCCAAGTTGTGACGTATTTTTAAACTTCTCCAATATGGCAATTGATAAAATATGCTGAATTTTGACCATCCATGCGGAAGTTCAGTACCCTTAGAGACACGCACATGCGATTGGACAGTGCGAGGTTTATTTCTCATCCTTGTTTGCTTACCCTTTCCCCTTCCCTTCCAATTTTGCTTCACTATTTTTCTCCTAACCCCAAATGGATTTTCTTTGTTGAATCTTTTCTTTCCAAATATTTTTTTAGGTAGAGGATGTAGAAGCTCAAATATTTCTTCCCCGGTCAGCCTTGGTGGTGCCGGTCTGTTTTCTGGATTGCCGTCGAACTTTCCTACTAATTTTCTGAACTTGTGCCCTGTAGGTAACCATCTTCTGTGTTGCCAATAACAGAACTTGCGACTGTATTTCAGGAACAATCCCTCATAATCTGACATGCAAACCGGACAAGCAATCTGACCCTTCGTCGACCATCCAGACAAGTTAGCATATGCTGGAAAGTCATTAATTGTCCACATGACCATTGCACGCATACGGAAAGCCTCCTTACCATAAGCATCGTAAGTGCTAACGCCTTCATCCCAGAGAAGCTTCAAGTCGTCAATTAATGGTTGGAGGAAAACATCAATGTCATTTCCAGGAGAATATCTTCCAGGGATCAAGAGTGACAGTATCATGTATGGCTGCTTCATGCACATCGACGGCGGCAGGTTGTACGGTGTCAGCAACACTGGCCAGGTAGACCAAGCAGAGCTCATTACTCCAAACGGATTAAATCCGTCGCTAGCAAGCCCCAGCCTAATATTCCGAGACTCCTTACCAAAGTCAGGGTATATACGATCGATGTGCTTCCATGCGTCACCATCAGCAGGATGTCTCAATTTCCCGTCCTCTTTACGATCGGTCGAATGCCATCGCATATTCTCAGCCAGCTCGGCAGACATATAAAACCTCTGCAGCCTAGGAATAATTGGAAAATATCGGAGAACCTTCACAGGGATTCTGCTCTGTTTATTGGATGATATGCCTTCAGATGTGCCCGTATGTTTTTTCCAGCGTGATACATGACACGTCGGACATTCCTCTAGACCTTCATTATCCTTATTGTACAAGATGCAGTCATTAGGACAGGCGTCTATCTTTTTGTAATCAAGACCCAGGGTATCAACAATCTTGTGAGCTTCATAATAAGTTGTGAGGATGCTCTTCTCGCCGCCTGGAATGACTTTCCTGAGCAAGTCTAATAACATATCGAAATGTGTAACAGCCATCCCACTGAGTGTTTGGATATGAAGAAGCCTCAGCATAAAAGAAAGCCTTGTGAACTCGGTGCAACCCTCGTATAACGGTGACTCGTTTTCTTCAACAAGTCTCATCAATCGGGCTACATCTTGAAACATATCAGTAGTGTTAACATCACTCGAAGACGGCACGGTAAGAATATCTTCCAACATATCAGTTGTGTCAATTGTCGGATTGTCGACATCAGTAAACTCTTCCTCTAATTGCATCACCGGGACGCCTTCACCGTGATGACTCCAAAATACATAAGAGCTATCAAATCCATTGATTGACAGATGGAAACTTACGTCACTCCTAGTGAGCATTTTATCATTCCTACAATTCTTACAAGGACAAAAAATCATCCCGCCGAGTGACCGTAGAGGGTTGGTGTCAGAGTAGGCTAAGAAAGCTTCTATCCCATCCTTGTATCGAGTGTCTAGATGCCTTCGATCACGTGGTATGCCCATGAACGATTTGTCAGGAATTGTCCGCATCTAGAATTTAAAAATTAATGGAAGTGAGCATATCCCTACATATATCATTTTAAGTTATAGGACAAGTGTGTGTAATCGGCTGTCAGAGGAAGGCTTTTATCCCATTAGGTATGTAAACGTAGCGTGTATATGTATTTACGTGTGTTCAAGTGTTCTTTTATTTCGTCAAAATTTCGGCAGCACCTACCCGCTGTACTTAATCGGATTCGGATCCTCTACTAATGAGAGGGTTCCTAATATCTCCTAATGAGATCTTGGCCTTTGATTTATCAATCAAAGGCCAAGATCTCCTCATGCACAAAAATAGGCGGGAGATACAGATAAGATCGGCCAAGATCTTCTTATTAGTAGGTATTAGAAGAGGATTCATTAGGAGAGGATCCCAATTCGTTCTCGGAGTACACTATAGTACACAGAGAACGAGTAAGCGCCGCCAACAATCCTGTATGCGTATGTGACAAGTAAATAAAGAGATTATATATAGTATTTATTGGACGGGGTATTCTACGGCTCGAAAATATGAGTGTACAGTGTGTGCAATTTTTATGTAATTAGCGATATAATAGTTACGATAACCCCACACAATCACCTCACCCTCCTTGTAACCATCACCCTAACCCTAACCCTAAACCTCACATTCACCATCCCCTAACCCTAACCCTAAACCTAACCCTCAACCTCAACCTCAACCTCACCCCCACCCCCACCCCCACCCTAACCCTAACCCTAACCCTAACCCTCAGCATCACCCCCACCCTCACCCCTACACCAACCCTAACCCTAACCCTCAACCTCGCCATCACCCCCACACTCACCCTCACATAACCCTAACCCTCATCTAACCCTCATCTAACCCTAACCCTCATCTAACCCTAACCCTAACCCTAACCCTAACCCTCCCCTAACCCTAACCCTAACCCTAACCCCTAACCCTAACCCTCACCCTCCCCTAACCCTAACCCTAACCACTAACCCCTAACCCTAACCCTAACCCTAACCACTAACCCCTAACCCTAACACTAACCCTAACCCTAACCATAACCCTAATTTTTTTTATATTATAATTTTAACAATATGACCCCTACGCTCACCCTCACCTAACCATAACCCTCACCCTCACCTTCACCCTCCCCTAACCCTAACCCTAACCCTAACCCTAACCCTAACCCTCACCCTAACCCTAACCCTAACCCTAACCCTCCCCTAACCCTAACCCCTAACCCTAACCCTCACCCTCCCCTAACCCTAACCCTAACCCTAACCCTCCCCTAACCCTAACCCTAACCCTAACCCTCACCCTCCCCTTACCCTCCCCTAACCCTAACCCTAACCCTAACCCCTAACCCTAACCCTCCCCTAACCCTAACCCTAACCACTAACCCCTAACCCTAACCCTAACCCTAACCCTAATTTTTTTATATTATAATTTTAACAAAATGACCCCTACGCTGCTTTTAAAAGCATTCTCAAGTTGCTTTTGAAAGTACTCCTTTAAAAATAGAAATAGTTTTTAATAAGCATCTAAAAAAATTCACTAAACACCATTATTGGCTGATTCTTGAAAAATAAACAGAACCACCATTAAAAGCCCATATTTTTTCACTGTGTTCCAACCCATAATGAGTAGTACAAACGAACACCCAAGATACCTCTAACGCATAAATCAACAATCAAATTAGGAAATAAGAACTTATTGTTGATCTCCTGAGATATGAACCTGTATATCTCACACTGCACGTCTCAACAATTAACACCGTTACTCAATCAGCTATACCTTGAATCCTCATTTCTACCACAACATTTCTATTACAACAATCAGAAACAACATCGAACACCATTCAACACAATCCATCATCATCATCTCAGTTGCAGCTTAAAACTCTAATGGTGCGGTATTCAGGGGGCAAATTAAGGAAAATACCGAAATATCCTCTTCATCGTGTTTCCACACTCGGAGAACAACGCATTCCAAAGATAAATCAACTACGAATCAATTCACGACGTTCTTAATTAATCCAATTCGATCATCAGCTACAACACTTTCGACATTTGGATATGCAAATCGCAAAAATTAAACTATAAATAAGATTGAGGGGGGATAAGAAGGGGTACCTTGAGAGAGAGGGGGGAGAGAGATCGACGACGGCGGCGGCGGCGGCGGCTCCACCCGACGGCGGCGGATAGAGAAGGGGGGGCGCGGGTCTGGGAGATCAAGAGAGAGGGAGAAAGAGAGGGGGGTGGCGGGTCTGATGTGCGGCGGAGGCGGCGGATTTGGGCGCGGCGGCGAAGGCGGCGGCGGCGGAGGGAGGTTTGGGAGGTCGGGATCGAGAGAGAGGGGGAAAGAGAGGAGGGGGGCCGGGGTTCTCGGGTTCGATCTGAGAGAAAGGGGGGGGGTTTGGTTTCGGTAAAAACGGGCGCGGGTGCCCAAAATTTTGGGCGCCCGCGCCCAAATTTTTTTTCACACCGAAAAGCTTTAGCGACGGATAATTCCGTCGCTAAAAATCTTTTCGGCGACGGTAATTCCGTCGCTATAGTGGTTTTAGCGACGGAAATGAATATTGTCGCTAATAATTTAGCGACGGAAAATTTTCGTCGCTAAAAATTAATTTTCCGTCGCTATAAAGGTTTTTGCCTACGGATTAATAGCGACGGAATATCCGTCGCTATAAGTTCTGTTATAGCGACGGAAAATTCCGTCGCTAAATATCCGTAGGCAATAATCCATTTTCTAGTAGTGAACCCCGTCATCTCGTCCTGTCTACGCTTCTAAATATTACTCTATCAAACTGCTAAATACGATATTACTCATCACGACTTCTAACTTTTAGTGTGATTGCATGAACATTTTATGGCACTAGTTTTGAGAAGGCATTAGGTTCAAAGTTTGACGTTGGCGATTCAAAACAATTTGCACATCAGCATTTATTTTCCCATGTGTAGTGAGTTAACCTGCATATTCAAATCTCAGGCTGCCTTTTGGATTCTCTGATTGAAACAGACTCGGGCAATTGAGCGCATCTATCAAAAGACTCAGGCCATCGATCATGCAGGTCCAAGTGAGCACGTTCCTCTCCGGCATCACGTCGAAGAGCCTGCGGGCGAGGGCGAGGCGCCCGGCGCGTAGGCAGGACGAGACGGCAGAGTTGTAGCAGACGAGGTCGGCGAGGCGGGGGGCTTCGTGGAAGAGCTGGAGTGCGGGGAGAGGGAGCTGGAGGGCGGAGGAGGGGAGGAGAGGGGAATGGGTGAGGAGGGGGGAGGAAGGGGATGAAATATTTTTTTGATAATTTTGGGTATCAATTTAATAATTTTGGGAGATAAGGGGGTTAAAAACAAACTTTCTCACCAGAATTTTGGGAAATGAGTATTATTGTCAAAAAGACTGAGCTTTAATGTCTTGTTGTCGCCGAAGTTTTTTTAAATACCAAACTGACAAAAGTGTTCGTATAAATATACCAATTTGGTATTTTAGCTCAAATAAATTATAAGAAAATTTTGAATGAATAATTGTTTAATAACTATTCCTCAGCTTTCTCTAGCTTATATAATAACAAGTTATTTTAAATATTAATTAGCATCCCGATGCATACATGACGCTGGATGTTAAGGAACGTCGTAGTTAAATCTAAAATGAATGAATGGTTTGTTAGAGCATCTCCAACAGCTTCCCTATTTTTCACTTTTGGAGAATTTAGTTAGGTTTTTGGTCCAACAGATTCCCCATCTCATTCCCCAAAATAGGGATGGATGAGAAAAAATGGAGAAGCTTCACCAAATCTGCAGCATTCTCCAAATTTTAGGAGGAAAAAAAAGATTCTTCAAAATGGGGAAGCTGTTGGAGTTGGTGTAAAAATTAGTTGGAGAATATGACTTTTGCTTCCCTATTTTAGAGAAAATTTTGGAGAAACTGTTGGAGATGCCCTTATATTTTTTCCCGAGAGCGTGTGTATTTGTATTTGTATGTATAGTTTTTCTTATAGTGAAGGCACTCGTGTAGTTTTTTCTCCAAGCATGAGAGCATTGAGTTTTCCCAACTTTTCCAAGGGTACAAATATTTTAGACATTCTAAAAATGAGGCTTACATAAGCTAAAAAGGAAGGCTTTTACTAATTTAAAGTTTGGATTTTAATTACACGTGTTTCGTGTGCATTTAAAAAGTATAAGTACGTACAGCGACTTTGGTGTAGTCATACTCAGATGAATTATTGTATTTGTTTATTTAAAATGTAAATTCTCTCGTGTTAAAAAAAAGTAAATTATGTGGAAGGAGTTTAAAATGAAAGTTCAAAGTTTCCAAGAACATACAAAAAGAGCTTACCTACTAGGAGTGCATTCAGTCCGGATACGGCTCGGGTATGATGCTTATCATATTCATATCCGCTTACCCATATTAGATACGGATACATATACAAATATATGTCGGTAAGAAAAATTCATAATCATATCCGCTAAAATCAAATACGGTTACGAATATGCATACGGATACAAAACGAATATAAAAAACTAGATATTATTCAGAAAAATATAGTTCATGTGACACAAAAGAGTTCGTTAATATGTTCATTATAACTTAAAAATTAAGATTAGACATCTTGATCATCAAAATAAACCGCAAATCCATAATCTAAGAATCGAAACTATCGTAAGAATATGACTAATATGTATTCAGATATTTCAGATACGAATACAGATATTTCACTACAAAAACATATCCGTAACCATATCTTATCGGTTATGGATTTGAGTAACCATATCCATATCCTAACGGATATGATTACGTATATTTCCTCGGATATGGATACGGTTTAGCACCCCTATTTACCTACCATTGCAAAGGTTAAACAAGCTTCCATTTACAAAACTATAAACTATCCCGAACTTATTTACAAATTCCTCGACAACAATCACGATAGTACGGTTAGTGTCACAACCCGTTGCATCTCCATCGACAAGATCGACATATTTATTGGGAGATTTTTTTGAAAACAATCCTTTTTAGACTAATATTAGCAAAAACGATCGTATTTGAACAAAATGAGCAAAAACGATCCTCTTTAGCCCGCGTTAGATGAAAGCGGTCAATTTTACAGCAGGATGAGTTTTTTATCACATGGGGCTGGTAGTCCCTTGTAATTAGTGGCTGTTAATCAAAATTAAACCCTAATTCTACTCATTCCATATCATTCATCAAAATTAACAACAAAATAGAGAAAGTTTTAACCTTGATCGGAGCTTGGTGGATATGGTCGGAGGCGGTTGTGGTCACGAGCTTGGTCGAAGGCGGCAGCGGTCAAGAGCTTCGTCCGTGAAGTCTGTTGGAGGCGATGGTGGTTGATAGCTTCGTCGTGAAGTGCGTTGGAGGCGGCGGTAGTTACGAGCAAATCTAACAAGAAGGAGGTTAGTTTTCAGGAGGGGGTCACGAGATTTTTTAGAAAATGAAGTGGGGTATGAGGGTAGGTAGAGGTGGCCGGGAGTTATATTCGCGAATTAGACAGGACTGCTAGTCTCATATAATTCACGTGGTTAATTACCCTTTGTAATTACACGGGACTAGCCATCCAGTGTAATTAACTTCTCCCCTTGCAACTCATTTTCTTCAAATACGGTCCTTTTTGCTAATATCATCCTAAAAAGGGTTGTTTTCAAAAATTTCTCATTTTTCTTTCGTTTTTGTAGAGAGAGAGAGAGAGAGAGAGAGAGATGGGGGTTCCGGCTTTCTACCGATGGGTCGCCGATCGCTACCCTCTCTCGATCGCCGACGTGATCGAGGACGAGCCCATGGAGGTGGATCGAGGCGTCGATCTCACAAAACCTAACCCTAATGGCGTCGAATTCGATAATTTGTATCTTGACATGAACGGAATCATTCACCCCTGCTTTCATCCCGAAGGAAGGGTAACAATTTCTCAATTTCTCGTATCTCTTATTAATTTTGGTTCATTAGATTTTCTGCTGGTTCTTGATTGTTTGTTTTTGGTATGGACTGTCCATTTTCGTGACTTAAGGAAATCAGTTAGTCTCTAGAGTGATTATGCACAACTTAATAGGTTAGACCCTAAGTTCTTTCTTATTTTTAATTTTGTATTAGGCTTTTCCAAATCTTTACATTTGTGATTTACACACCTAAATTCATTATATGTTTGAAAAAACACCCTCTTATTTGCAATTTGCAACCCCAGACACATTAAGTAGTTTAAATAGGACAAATTTTCAAAACAGTCCCTTTTGGACTTTTAATCCCAAACAACGCCCTATTTTGAACTTAATTACAAATTCCGACCTGGTTTCAGCCTCAGCGCTGAAACCAGGTCAGTTTTTATAAAAAAAACTTCCGAAACTTCACGGGACTTCAAGTCCCGTGAAGTTTAGCAGCCAAGTTGTTAAGCTGCACATCCGACTTTCCAAGGAAGATCTTGAACCTGCCCGTTTCCATGCTTCTTCTTGAAGTTATCCCTAATATGTCGCAAGCAATAGCGATGTGCATGTGACGACGGAAAGTGTTGTTGGAGTGCTTTTGGAATTCCTTTCATCATATCTGATATGAATGTAATCGCCCGTGCCCCCACACTAGGGATATGATATCTAATGCATGCAAAAAACCACGCCCAATTCACCGTGTTTTCAACATCAACTACTGCAAACGTCAAAGAAAATAATCCGTCATCTGCGTCAATTCCGATTGCAACAAGCAAAACGCCTTTGTACTTACCGTACAAATGGGTGCCATCGATACTAAGAATAGGACGATAATATCTGAAACTCTCAATACAAGGCCTAAATGCCCAAAATACACTTGTGAATCGATGTTCTCCGCCATCAACAGGTTCTGATGATAATTCATAAACAGTCCCTGGATTTTCTCTTTCGAGTGCTTCGAGATAATGTGGTAAGATCTCATAAGATTTATCCCAATCCCCAAATATTTTTATCATTGTCTTCCTCCTAGCATTTAAACACTTGCTGTATGATACATCCAAGCCGCACGCAGTATGCACTAGAATACGGATATCTTTTGGCCTTAGATCAAGATTGTCTCTTAGATACGGTAAAATCAATCGATATATAAAAGAAGAGGACGCATGCTTGTTATTCATCTCTAATCGAGGATTGCTACATGTGTGGAGTCCGTTGTAAGCCGTGATTTTAAATTGCCCGCCTACTCTTACACCCGAACGTGAATTTAGCTTCCAAAGACATTTCGCATTTCCGTCGTGGTGTCCACTGTTATCTTCGTCTTCTCCATCTTCGCGATAAAAACAAACCACATTATAGCTTGTTGTGTTATTTTTTATTGGTCTAAACTTGACATTTTTTTCAATGGCATACAACTGAAGCGCATGGATCAATGTCTCATTACTTTCAAATAGATCCTCTTTCATGAATGAGAAGTTCTCGCCTTGTGTATCATTAACGATATTAGTGCCGATGAGAATACTTTTCATCATGGAGTTATCAATCCATTCTTCTTCTTGAAGTTCATCGGGCGGTGGATCCTTTAACATGACGTAATCATTATTAGTGTAACATCCGTCAATGTGTTGGTTGTCCCCTTCATCGCGATCTATCAACGTCATGCTATTAATTTGTAAGCCGTTCTTTTCATCACCATCATTGGATTCGACACTTGCATTATCATCTTGATGGGCCGTGTTAGTACCGAAAGCATTTGACATGCCCACAAACGAAGGACCGTTCATGTATTGTGACTGTGTCCAGCCTTCATCTTGTTGCGGAGATAAAAAGCTGACGGAGTCAACTTCAAGGTCCTCCAATATGCGGGAATAAATTCCGTCGTGATTCACCGATTTGCCCAAATTCCTCTGATGTTTTTCAATAAACAATTCCGCCGAACTCCTTCTCGTCGTGTAAGACTCCAATGAGACCCATATCATAGTCACTTGATATTTGAATGTCACTTGTTCTATTCCCCCCAACGAGATAATTGCAAATAACATTGAGTTGATACTCACGTGAGTTGGTTAATACAAGTTTGTGTAATTCATTAACCAATTCATCGAAAATACACGACTTTGATATAAACAAGGGCTTCGTCACACCTCCTTCATAAACGGGCATATTATTTTGGAGATAGTTAATCTTCCCATCATATGAACAAAGAACTAGGACTCGATCGTTCATCTTTACCTCTGAGGAGTAAAAAATTCAATATTAATATTAGAAACTCATAATTTTACATAGTGAATCTCTTAGATCGATATTAGAAATTTTAACCAAAATGTTAACCAAGGTATTGAGAAATTTTAACCTAATTTTAATATTAGAAATTTTAACCAAATGTCAAGCCTTAATATTAACTTCACGGTGACAAATTTCGTTATTTTCCCCTCTAACCTCATACACAATATTGTTTAATTTTTCTTCGCAAAATGCCCAAAATATTTCCAAATTTATTTTAAAAACTAATTTCTTACAAGTAATCATCAAGATATTGAGAGAATATATATATAATTAAAATAGATTTTTTTTAAATTTTACCTTAATTTTTTGACGATGCCCTAATTCTGGTGATCTCCGACGGCGGCGGTGGCGGTGATGACCGACGATGGGGACGACGCCGACTTGGGAGGTGAGGTGGTCGGGTGAGAATGGACGGAGCTAGGGTTTTGGGAGAGAGAGATAGAGAGGGTCGGGTGAGGTTAGGGTTTTGGGAGAGAGAGAATGTCGGGTTTCAGGGGAGAAAGGGAGCTGCGTTTTTATAGGAGGGCAACTCAACTCCACGGGACTTGAAGTCCCGTGGAGTTACAGGTTAGATTTTTCAGAGAGTCGATTCTCTGGAAAAATCAACCTCAAACTTCACAAGACTTCAAGTCCCATGAAGTTTTTGAGTATTTGTTCGAACGTTAAAAAATCTTCACGGGACTTGAAGTCCCGTGAAGTTTAGCAGCTTAACAACTTGGCTGCTAAACTTCACGGGACTTGAAGTCCCGTGAAGTTTCGGAAGTTTTTTTATAAAAACCGACATGATTTTAGAATAAGTCGGTTTTTGTAATTAAGTTCAAAATAGAGCGTTTTTTGGGATTAAAAGTCCAAAAGTTTTGAAAATTTGTCCAGTTTAAATATTACCACTGTTTTGAAGAAGAATGAAGATTGAGGGCGAAACTTACAATTTTTAAGATTGGGAGCCAAATATAATACAGGATAAAATTTATTGCCTAATATGAGAAAAAAAGTTGTTTGTTTTTGTGCATTTGTCCATATGTAGTTGCATTCACCATTAATAGGCATTTCAATACTACTAATAATTACGGTGATAGGACTTAAAATTGAGTGTGATGCATATGCAGCTATCTGAAAGTTGTTGCCAAGTGTAGTTCATCTAATTGCTGAAATCCTCTCCTGTCATCTACCTTACTTTATATCATAAACAAATTCTCAAAATGGTTAAACCTGCAATAGACTCATATTCTGAAGTTTAATGAACTTTAGTATTTACACACCTGTTCAGTGTTATCAAAGGTGCGCGCCTGATTGCTAGTTATGTGCCCTGTGATGCGGGGCGGTTGCGAAGTGTCCTGCATTTGACGCGTCAGCGCCTTTTTGTGCTTCACACAGACGGCATTCAAGGCATAGCTTCATACAATTATGTTCCTTATACCCAATAATTCATTGCGCCTTTTGCACCCTGTGATGCGGAGCGGTGGCAGAGAGCAACTGACGCGGTAGCGCCTTTTTGTGCTTCACACAAGTCACATTCAAGGCATTGCATCATATAATTCTATCCTTTAACATTTCAATCGTGTCCTTATACCCAATAACCCATATCCTGAAAAGAAAATTTACCTTATTTGGTCATTTTAGTAGCCCGCTCTCATTTACAATTTGATTTTGTTTCATTATTAATCTTGATTTGACCTTTGGTTGGAAGCTTATGAACTTTACTTCTGTGTTGGATGTGTTGGCATTATGAATTAAGATGTTATGGTGTGATTTGGTAGTAGATACTATCTATGTTGACATAATTTTTATGTGAAATTCATAAACATGTTCTTTCATGTTTGAGTATCTATCTTAAAAATGTATTCACTCGGGCTCGCACATTGCCTCGCACTTTGCGCATGTGCGCGTAAAGAGACTTTGTGCTCTACATTGCACATTGCGCATCGATAACACAGTCTACATTGCACGTTGATAACACAGGCTACATTGAAAGTTCCTCCCACACCCATCCATACTTCGGAAAGGAAAAATCGGGCATGTAACCATTAGTACTCACTACTCACATTGTTCTGAGCATAGGGATAATTATAGACTCGTATAGGGTTGTTATTACTCATTTCTATATTGTAATTTGTAAGTTGCAAGTCTCGTACAAAATGTGGAACATTTCATGCAACCAGCAAGTGAATCAATTAGTGAAAAGTAATCAGGAGTCTGTTCTGTAACTCACTGTAACTCAAGTATTTATCATATCGTTACATCATTTATAAAAGCAGGTGGATCATTTGTTATGTCCTTCCAATCACAACATGGTTGTCTGCATAGTACAAACTCATAACTAGATTATCAAATTTTATTAGAAAGTTAGCCTGGCTTAGATTGGTGTTATTGTCTAACTACTGAACAGAGAATGTGTCGAGGCTAGTGCTTATCACAATCTCTGGAAGTCCAATTGTCTGATGGCCGACCTTGATTTTTGCTAATCAGTTAACCAATGCAACCTAGGATTTAGCCTCCAAACTTCTTCGAAATAGAGAAAAATCTGATAGGGAGCACTATTTTAAAAAGCCTCCGCCTAGTCCGCCTAGACTTAGGCAGTACCTAAGCCGCCTAATTAGCACCTGGGCGGTATCTAAGTTGTCCATCTAGATTTTGAGAGTGTTTAGAGCAGCATTGTCTGCTTACATGGACTGCATCCTTTAGAAATTGATCGTAATTTTCTGTGTTGCAGCCTCTACATCCTTTAACCTCCTTCAAGCTCCTTTAACCTCCAAATATGAATACCTCCACTACATCCTCTGACCTTTAGCAAAATCTCATCTACCACCACCTAAATGAAGAAAGAAATCCGCTTAGACATCAGTCCGGCACCAAAGTTTTCTATAACATTAACGTTTACTATCAATTATTGTAATTAAAAAATAAACATCTCCTAGGCTCTAGCCGTCGGGTCCAATGTCTAGGTCTCCTAGCGTTTTTTATAGCATTGTTAGTTATTATTTTGGCTATTAGTATTTAAGTATGCATAGTTTATTGTGAATCTAAGATTGCTATCTTTTTTTTTACAAATTTATATGAATTTATGTTTGTCAGAAAAAAATTAAAGAAGAAATGAGAGGAAATGTATTTGTATTAATCTCCCTAAATGACTTAGGAAAAGAGTAAATACAATCTCTCACAGCAATCTCTCTCTAACTGACTTAGAAAAAAATTATAATTTCTCTTATCGGTTTTCCGATTTACAAAAGAGAGAAAGATCGACAATGACCTTCCCCTTTGTTTAAAGCTGGGTTCTTCTTGGTGACGATGAGAGTTTGATTATTGTATCCCGTTGACGATCCGAGCACTTTACTTCGTGGAACGTTAGTCTATTCCTCTTGACTTGATGTCAGGAAGAACTTGTAAAGCAAGTTTAGAACTCTAAATGAGTTTTAGAGGAACTTGCCGAACAAGTTTTAAACTCTAGGCGAGTTTGAGGAGCACTTTCCGAGCAAGTTTTAAACTCTAGCCGAGTTAGGAACTCTTGGGAAGAGTTGATTTGAGAAATGAAATTAATCATTTTTAGCCAAAAAAGCCTATCTCAAGAGATAATCGAAATGGGTTCAAGAAGCCATGCCAAAAGTTCTCAAAAGCTTCCACAAAAGCCAATCAAAGATGATCCAAAAAGAGAAGAATCCCTTTCTCAGCTATTTATAGGGGTTTAAGGGGTGTAACTGACCCCTTAAATCGTTCCTTAATGAGGGTTTAATGCCCTTAATTTGTGCAAAACAATCTTGGAACCGTCTAAAACGTGTTTGAATGAGTCAAACGCGAGATTCGCGTTCTGGGAATGAGCCTCGCGTTTAGATTATAAAACGCGGTAGTGAGCTTCGCGTATTGGGCTGAAAACGCGGTAGTGAGCTCCACGTCTTGATCTTGGAACGCAGTGATGAGCTCCGCATTTTGCTTTGAAGAGACTATCAACTTGTAATCTCGTTTGTTAGAGCGTTACAAATATTGTCATCTTGTAATCTTGACATTTGGCTCTCTGAGGTGTGAGAGTTGTCAGTTGTAACCCTCAAAAGTCGTCAGATTGTGACCTTCGTATGTTGTTGTGAAAGTCGTCAAATTGTAACTTCCGTAATCAGTGTTTTGCGGGGATTAACTATCAGCAGTGATTTTTTTTAAGCAACCTACAATTTAATACATATTTTTTTTATCAATTATTATAATTAAATAATTTAAAAAATACCGACATGCGTAGGCATCTAGGCGCTGGTTCAAACACCTAGTCCGCCTAGCGCCTTCTGTAACATTGGTAGGGAGAAGACGATAATACAAGGAATTGTATTCAACTTTTGAGTAAAAGATAAAGGTCGAGAGCCTAATAGAGAAAATTCTATTTTAGGGGAAAAAGTATATCAAAGTGTCACTTTGTGTTAAGTACAGATTTAAACTATATCAAACTGTGTCTTTTGAACTATCGGTAGTGAATACTAACTCCACTGTTTTCCCATTCAGCCTTCACCTACCTCTTATCATGAAGTTTTCAATTCTATCTTTGGCTATATTGATCATATATTTGGGCTTGTTCGCCCCAGAAAGCTGCTGTACATGGCAATTGGTGAGTTTCAGCAAGGTTTTTTATTTCCTCGTACTTAAATCCAACTGTCTTTTGGTTGTCTACAATTCTCATTTGTACATTTGGCCATAAACATTTCAGATGGTGTAGCTCCCAGGGCTAAAATGAATCAACAAAGATCTCGGCGTTTCAGAGCTGCAAAAGATGCAGCTGAAACAGTAAGCATATACTTTTTACTTATTTTGGACTATTACGTGTCCATTATTCTATTCCTCAAATGATGGATCTCTTAGGCCGCAGAAGAGGAGAGACTGAGACAGGAGTTTGAGGCTGAAGGAAGAAAAACATTTAAAGAGAAATCTGAAACATCCGACTCTAATGTTATTACTCCTGGGACTGAGTTCATGGCTTCCCTCTCTGTTGCACTTCAATATTACATACATTTGAGATTGAACCGGACTCCAGGATGGCAGTCTACAAAGGTAGGGATCTAGATGTCAATTATGCAGCGCCATTCAAGTCCTTGCTCAACCTGGCCATTCTTTGCACAGCAATGTAATCATTGCTGGTTTTCTTTCAATTGCTTTGGTTTTCAGGATACTTATTACTCTAAATATATTCATGGAGCTCTCCATTGGGTGATTATGTGAAGGTAGTCTTATCTGATTCAAATGTTCCTGGCGAAGGAGAGCACAAAATCATGACCTACATACGGCTGCAGCGTAATCTTCGTGGTTTTAATCCAAACACACACCATTGTCTATATGGATTGGTGAGTTCTTCACATAACATTTACACTTCTGACTAGTTGTTTTGAAAAATTTCTCCCTTTTTTTTCTATTCCCACACCACCGCCATCGTCCAGACCTTTTTTATGTGCAGGATGCAGATCTGATAATGCTCTCTCTTGCTACACATGAAGTTTATTTCTCAATTTTAAGAGAGGTATGTAAATGCTTCCTGCATCTTTATGTCATAAATGCATGTGACCTTTAATATGTTTCCATACGCAATGTCTTCTTTATGGGTAATGCTTGACTGGTTATACAGGTGGTTACAATGCCAGGGCAACAGGAGAAATGCTTTTCCTGTGGTCAAGTTGGACATCTTGCAGCTGAATGTAGAGGTTCCGAAGCAAATGACAAGATTTATATTCCCATTCACAAGAAGAAATATCAGGTGACTTTTCGGATGTGAAGCATGTTTATATTTCAATTCTGAAATTCATGTTTTGGCTTTTTTATACAATTTCTATTAGTTATATATCATCACGCGACTTATTCTTTTATTCTGTTGGCAGTTCCTGAACATCTGGGTCTTGCGGGAGTACTTGGAGAATGATCTGGCCATATCAGATCCTCCGTTTGAGATAAACTTTGAACGTATTGTGGATGATTTTGTTTTCATGTGCTTCTTTGTGGGAAATGACTTTTTACCACACATGCCCACTCTTGAAATCCGTGAGGTTCATAACAGGCCTTATCACGTTCTTGAAAATTTTAAGCTTAATGCCCGACTTCTTTCACTTCATTGTTGAGCACACATTTATTCGCTGTATATCCTGAGCTTGAATATGTCAGAGTTGCTCATATCTTATTTCCTGTGATCTCTTTGTGTTTTAGGGCGCAATCAATCTGCTCATGTTTATCTATAGAAGGGATTTCTCAGCGATGGGTGGTTACCTCACTGATGCTGGGGAGGTAATTTTTCTCTTATCAGACAACCTCTTTGATTTTTATTTAGAGGTAGCACATTTTGTTAAATTTTATGTTTTTGGGAATTGCAAGCCTGTGAACCTGCATTGGTTCTCTTTTATTTTTGTTTATTTCGATCCTGTGGCTTCATAATGACTATCACTCATGTTGCTCATGGACTAATAGTGGAATTGTTATTCACTGTAGGAGATGTAAACAATTGCATACCGTTAGGTCATGATTCACGAGATCAAAATATAACCATCTAGGAAGAATACCATACTTTGAATCTTCCATCAGAGTAAAAAAGAACAAAAAATAAACAAATGAAGCCAGCTAAGAAAGTTTAAAAAAAAAGCTGTGTCTCAGTTAAAATTTTTAAAGATAGAAAAGAGCATACTTCTGGAACCAGGTAAGAGTATAACTTTCACTCTCTATGCTTTCCTGAAAAGAAAGAACTTCTGTCTCTTTCGGTGCTCTGATCCCTTGCTCCGTGATTTCTTCTTCTATGACACTTCCCGTCCATTAGTCCAGCTCTTCATCTAACCCTCAATCCTCATCAGGTTATTATACAAGACAACAAGATAGTAGTAGTGGAGATCATCTTTAGAATTGTTGCAATGTATCTAATGGTAGGGATTAAGTGAGCTGCAAAATCTCTGCTCTCAGTTTATTTGTATGTCTGCTATCCTTGGGTCCTCCATATTTATAGTATAGAGTCAATTTACTTCTACTGCGGGTTTGAAATCTACATTTATGCTCTTCAGGATGTTGAAGTCATGTAGTCCAATATCCTCAGACAATGATCAACATGGACTATATATTGCTAGGTTTCTGGTATCAAATTTGTTGTGCTTGATTTATTTTCTCCATAGTTGAATATCTTAACAAGATTGCATGCAATCTTATTCTTTTTTGTTGGACATGATCTGAAATGATTGTACTTAGGATTTTGTTAAATTTGATCATAAGTTCTCACTCCAATCTCCTTCCCGCCACCCAAAGCAAACAAACAGACAATACAACCTTCCTAAAAAATAAACATAGAAGTTGAATTGCACCCCTTTTTGGAGCATCAATGATGAAACCATTATTAGATATGCATATTTATTGACTTTCCCTGTAATTTATGATACATAGTATTGCAGTTTTTAAGGTCTGGTTATTTGATGTGTTAGGTGTCTCTGGAGAGGGTCGAGCATTTTATTCAGTCAGTTGCAGTTTATGAAGAACAAATCTTTCAGAAGCGTACACGTATTCAAGGGGTGAGCACTGTTGTGGGCAATCTTATCTTTGTCTAATCGCTTCCTGCATGTTAGTTTTTTAGCTATGAATTATTCCTTGCATGTTATCGAATTATTATATTATTTTCTACTTTCTTAGATTATGGTTTCTTTTTTCTTTGCAAGGTTCCTGTATGAAGTTTTATTATTTAGTAGACCAGTGCGAACAGTCACACCATATTGTGCAGCAGTGAACAATGCAACGTAGCTAAAAATTGTTGATTTTCTTATTAGCAGCAGTAGGCAATGGTGTAATAGTTTTACTTGATCAAGGGGGAGTTATGCTGTCCACTTCTGTTGACTAAAGGAACAGTGAGAGCATCAGTTTGCAGGGTATTACTAACCTGCAAGGTGATCCTTCGATCTATAACAAAGGCCTGCTTGGAAGCAATAACTCTATGTAGCATAGGATTGTTGTTTCTTCGCTTCTCTTTTTACATGAGGATTACTCGGATATCAAGACAAACCGGCCTTTATACATTTTGTTACACTATTTCCTTAGTGTGCTTCTAATGGCAGTATTGGAAATAATTACTCTTATTAACCTTTTCTTTATCGTTCATTGCCTTTGTTTTTATCACTGTCAATTCCTCTCTGATCGTAATGCTTATAAGAACGATCATTGTTTATCGAAGCATATCTGAAAGACATGTCCTATCCTATGTAAAAAGACATCATAATTTGGACTTTGCAGATATACCTCAAGAGTCCTGGCATCTTTAGTTTCTTTTTGCTTAACTTATTTTTTGAGGTCTTTGGCTTCTGAACTGAGATAACTAGCTATTGGTTATTTTTGGCCTTTTTTTTGCGGGATTTTTAATCTAGCATGAAATTGTGGCCTTTTCCCTTACTTTGTTTGGTTGTCATTACTTTTCACTTGTCTTTGCACTTTTACCTTTTAAAACCCTTATTTCTGTTTTTTAGTTGGACACTCCATTCTTTCCAGTTTTGTACCCTTTTCATTATTGTCTTTTAGTTGAATGGGCAGAACTAATTTCTAGAAAATGTTTTTTTACCCTTTTTTTTTCAATTCTTACGTCAGGACTAGGCTCATGTGTCTGGAGGGTAGGGGTGGTTTAGACATGACATTTGTTCTCAAGAAATGAGGGAAGTCACATATTAGATTTACCAAAGTAGATTTTGCTTTAAGATTGAAGACTGGCAAAGCGAGAGGGAGTGGTTGATTACTCATCATAACATTCAGTATTATGTTATATCACAATGTATGGTCAGGGAATTTAAGTCACTCTTTGTTATTCTTCGTTTTGGATTATCTATTAGCGGTTGGCTTAATTGCACATAGGCCCCATGTAATATCGTGTTGTTCCACTTATGCACACAGTGGGTGAAATTTCTGACTCTATTACCCTCAGGGGACCTATCTCCAAAATGAAAAATTCTCTTTCCCTCCCTCCCTTCCACCCACTTACCTACCCCCTGGATATCATTGATATTAATATTCCAAAAAATTTATTCATCTAGCTTCATCAACTCATTCTAGAAAGTTCAGAATGTTGATTGAGAATTCATTTGAAATGGAATGTAGACCGTGTTCTACCAAAAGATTCTGTAAGCAACTTTCATACCTATTTTAGCTCCAGTTCTGCCTGTTTCATTTGAAAAATGTTATCTTGGACCACATCACCTGGCTCATTGATGGATGAAAGTGGGCTGCAGCTCTTCTTCTTCATTCAGGAGATATCCTAAGTTTCTATACAGTTCTAGATTGTTATATCAACCCATGGATCTGTATATTACAAGCGTTTCTAATTTATGAAAATGTGGTTACTAATTTAGAATATGTAGTGTGATCAGTAAAGTAATGTCTAGTAGCACGCATTGTTTTATATATCCCTGGGATGGCTGATTATATTGGCCGATATATTCTTTTATAAGGCTTCCAACAAAATGGCATGATCTTAATATCATTTACCTCTTTTGCAAAATTTGGGCAATATTTTATGATTTTTCTGATATATCAGGTTGAGATTTCGGTCTCAAAATCGTCCGAATTGTCGCAATATCGATTTGAACTTTTATTTGTTTTAAATGATTGATTTGGATTTATAGTTCAATAGGGGTCTAAACCCAAAAATATCTACTTTTGTAAATAACAGAAAAGAAGAATTAGGGCTCGCTTGAGACAAATTCTTTTGCAAAGCTTATCACATGATACCACCTTTCTCCATAGCTCCATGCCCTGGTGCATCAAGTACATCAAGTACGGACATCTATGATATGATCACCCCAATACTTATTAAATATCTCCTATATATACCCACATCCGCCATCAGATATGTAATTTTCTCCTACATGTCCTCAACATCCGACATTTATAACATCGGTAGCACACTGTTTTTTCACATGTTTTTTGTTCCCCACATAAACTGAAATGTCATTAACTGAAATCTGAATGGTGTAACTGACCTTCTTGTGTACAGTTTTTAGCACATGCATTAGGTCAAATTTCTAGGCCTTGGATACTGTAAATCCTGCTGAAAATTCTTTCACTTGTCAGGTTTCTGATTATGCTTAGGCCTTAATTTGAATTTTGGGATATATATTTGTGTTGCAAGTGAAGCAGTCATTCTCTTGCTTCTTCAGACAATTTTTTTGTCACTTGAGTTCATTGTTTCAAGGACCACCCCCCAACCCCCCGCCAAAAAAAAACCCCAATTTTTTTTCAATTTGTACAGAGTAGAGATTGATATTCCTGCATTCAAGCTATTCGAAAGGATGATTCATTTTAATTGGTATTAAATGAAACATTCATTCTATTGCTTCTTCAGAAAATTTTTAATTACCTCAGTTCATTGTTTCTAGCCAAAAGGGAAAAAAAAAATCAATTTCTAGAGATTAGAGATTGGCATTCATAAATTAAGCAATTCAAAAGGATGATTCATTATAATTGTATTAAAAGAATCAAAGTATATCATATAACAATAGCAATGTTGTTCAAATTGAAAGGGTTTGAGAGCATTATTGTGCATGTGACACTTACGTCCTTGGTTAGATCAAAGTCCCTGTCACCGCGCCAAAACTCAAAGTTGCCAAACCAAAACTCTGAAGTTGTGGTGACGGCGAGGGTTAACTTTATAGTCTAACATGCCTCCGTAGGTTGAAGACCCTTTTATGAGCAGAAACCTGGACCCACACAACGGTATCATTTTTTAATCCACTTTAAATTCGTGGTCTAATACCACCTTAAAGTCTCTGCCACTGCACAAAAACTTCAAATTGTGTGCAAGAACTGAATCTAGGTTCCTCTACTACCACCTTGAAGTCCCTGCTACTGCACAAAAACTCCAAATTTGTTGGGAGGGCTGAGTTATAGTTTTGTATTTTAATAGACATGTTATATTAACATGTCAAATATGCAAACATGTTTATGGTCCATTCTCAATTATGGATGGCCCACAGATCATTTGGACAGCTTGGCTCGTCAAGTTCATGTTTCCGTCCGAGTAGGTGTAAGAAATCCATGTCATATTTTCATACAAAATATTGGCTTACTGGTATAGTTATGGGTGATCAGAAGATTTTCTACCCCTTTCTTTAACTTTTTAATTGTTGCTATTATTTTTACGGATGTTTTTAGAGTCTTTTTTGTTGCAGATTGCAGTATTCCTGTCGTGTTCTTCTTTCTTGCTGATGTTTTTTTCTTGTTTGCTAACATGGACCTCAGGCTTATGAGAATAATCAAGGACTGAAGCTTAAAATGCAAAGGGAAAGTTCTGTAGATGTTCCATCTACACCTATGACTGTGGACAAGGTTTAGTTCTCTTTCTCTCCTGACTATGCATGCATACAGCTATCTTGAGCAGCTAAACTCTTGAAGAATTTTTATCTGCTGCAAATGGACTGTATCATATGAAGACTTTATTATCATTGCCATTATGTGAGCCCTCTAATTTAAATGGTAGCTTTAGGAGCAGATATTATCTCAAGAAGGTTCTGGAGACAAAAGTGATGAATCTTTTATAATCTGCTGTCAATCTAATGTTAACGATTACCTATTGGCAAATCCTGATCAAGAAAACAATGAACATTGCAATAAAACTTTGTTAAATGAATTCCTTTTGCAATAACATCCATATATTCAGATACATTCATCAAATCATCATGATTCTTTACAATTTTAACTGATTTTTTAGCGACAGATAGGGGGGAAACAACGAATACTTCTCACACCCTTTCTACTCGTGCCTCTTTTACTGCTTACTTTGCCTAGAAGAACAAGTTTTGTGGGACTCATTTTCATTTTCTTTCTCATGTAACTATGTAAGTATTTTTGAGTCCTGTCTCATTATTCAGAAGACAGATTTGCTATCAAACTAATATTCTGCTTGTATTATACAAACTGCCTCTCAAGTAACATATTCAAAATTTAACTGCTCATCTTATTCCTCAACTCAACTTCTTGAAAAATAATATGGATGTCCATATCCTAATGTTTTTCATAATCAGTATTTTATATAGTAGCAAAAATTGAACTCTCACCTATGAGTTGTCAAAACTATTCAATTCTTCCCTTGAACACTTGTTTCATGAGTCACTGCTGAAGGTTGGTGCCTTGAGCAAGGTCTTAATCCTTAGCACACTAGTGAACTTCAAATGCTTTTTGAAAAGCATGTTAATTCCTGGTATAGATGAAGGCATTGATTTTTTTTTAACTCAGTATACCTTGGTTTTTTTTAAAGTGATTACAGCATTCTTCTTTACAGGTAAAATTAGGTGAACCTGGATACAAAGAAAGGTATTACATCGAGAAATTTGAAATAGAAGAATCAGAGTCAATTGATGACATCAAGAAGGATGTTGTAAGTTATGTGGCTTTCTTGTATGCAAAAGTATTCAAAATTTCTGTAACAACTTCCGGGTTCCACTTATGCATATTAACACTCCCATCAGCTTTCATCTGTGGTTTTAAATTGTTATGTAATTACATAATTGTTCTGGCATTGGATGTGGTTAGCATCTATGTGTAACAAACTAACCTGCAATATTAACAATGCATGTAAAAGTTATGTTTGATGGCTCATGCTATGATTATGTGATTGGTATTACTTTTGAATTAATTTGGTAGAAATGATTGACAAATGGAAATGTTGGCCATTTAGATATTTTATTTTGTGTATGCAAAGATGTCATCCTGAACTTATGGCTAGTATTGATTATATATGTCGTGGTTAGTTCTGCTTCTGAATCATTGCTTGCAGTATTAGTTCACAAAAATATAATTGACGTTATTGGTTCTAGATCTACTGACATAACAAAGACACACATTTACCTCTCTTTGTAGGTTACTAATCCATTTGTAAGATACAATTGACAAATCAGTTGGTAGCTTAATTTTGTTCATTACTTTTCAGGTTCAGAACTATGTGGAAGGTCTCTGTTGGATCATGCGATATTACTACCAAGGTGTTTGCTCTTGGCAATGGTGAGTTCTGTTGATATCTCTAAAATAATTGGTGGTTTCCCCCTTCAACTAGAAACTTTTACTATTAAACAACACAGATGCATTCTAAGCCATTATTACTCTGTATCACTATCACTTATCAAATAATAAGAACATGATGGCCTATTTTGTATGTGTTCTACTTTCTATTGGATCGGATATGGCAGCAATCATTATAGGGCAGGAATATTTTTGCATGTTATATGCTTTATAATCATTTTGCGCCTCGTAAAATTATATTGTTTCAGGTTTTACCCTTATCATTATGCCCCTTTTGCGTCTGATCTCAAAGGTCTGGCAGACATGGAGATTACCTTTTTCCCAGGGCACCCATTTAAACCTTTTGATCAGCTAATGGGCACATTACCAGCTGCAAGGTTGGTTGCTATTGAGAATAATTTTTTATCAAAGTTTCTTACGAAATCTTTATAGGAGCTTTTCCTGCTTTTGTGTAGCTCCAATGCACTGCCTAAGCTGTATGGGTCTTTGATGACTGACCCAAATTCACCTTTAAAAGAATTTTATCCAAAAGGTAGAGTTGATTGAACTGGAATCTTCTATCCATTTGCATTATTATCTGTTCTTCATGGATTTTATCTTTCCCTGTTCAGATTTTAAAGTTGACATGAATGGCAAACGCTTTGCATGGCAGGTAAGCATGTTGGAGTTATTCTTTAGCTTTTTGCCTATTATTTGTTGTTTCAAGAAAAAAATATATCTGATATTCTTATGGAGTTCAGGGTATTGCAAAACTTCCTTTTATTGATGAAAGACTTCTGCTTTCTGAAACAAAGTATCTTGAGGACACACTAACAGTACGGATAGTTGAACCCTTTTTCTACTTTGGTTTTTGTTCCATGTCAGTACTTAATTTAGTAAATATCTAATTTAGTAAGTATCTGTTTCCAATAATAATCTGAGGAGGCTTTTTGCTCACACAGGAAGAAGAAAAGTATCGTAATAGAAAAATGTTTGATATCTTGTACGTTTACGAAAGACATCCTCTAGCGGCACAAGTTGCTTCACTGTACCATCTGTATTCTCGGTCATTGGAAGGACAATCATATTGTATTCAGATCAATCCAGCATATAGGTAAACATGATACTGCAGTAAGTGTACTCTTACTATGTCAGTCTCATGTAATTATTGTGTTTGCGTTGTTGCAGTGATGGAATGAATGGGTTTCTATGTTTATGTGAAAGGAACAGTTACAATACATCAGTTTCTTTTCCACTTGAAAGGTGGAACACTGTTGAAAATAACCGAGTTCTGTAAGTATCTATTTACTGGCTCCCATTTTACCCTAGGTTAATTCCAACAGACAATTGTTTTCATCAGTTTTCAGAGCTCCTGTATTGTGCTAAAATATTTCACCTTATATTTTGCAAGAAATGCCACCTATCTCAATCCTAAGAATCATCAACACATTCCAGAACCACCTGAAGGTGTGATAATGCCAGTGAAGGTACTTTTTGCCTCCTTTTATGAATGCAAGGACTTGTTAATAAATTGCAAATATTGAGTTGTGCTAGACTCATTTTTTGTGGGTTATTCTTGCTTTAGTACCCCCCTAAGTTCCATCAATTTTTTTTGGTCCTGAAGTTTTAATCTGTTAAAATGATACCGTAAAATTTCACCTTCTTTACACTTACTACCTTCAGTTATATGACCGTTGTAGAAGTTTCCAGTGGTAAACATTAAACAGCAAACATTGAATTGTGGTAGGCTCCTTTGTTTTGTGGCTTATTTTCACATCAGTATCCCAAAGTTTCATTCATTTTTGACTTTGATACCCTGAATATATATCTGCCAAAATGATACCATAAAGTTCCACCTACTTTACACTTAAATCTTCTTTATGTGACCATTGGAGTTTCTATTGGAATTTTATCATGTGACTATCACGTGATTGTTTTTGAACGTTGTTATCCTTGTTTTAAAGAGAATACCCTTGAAAGGATAGAGATGGCATTTCACGTCCTCAACCGTTAAGAAAAAAAGTCTTAACTGCCTCTTAAAAACTTCAAGGCCTCTTTTGGGAAAATATAAATTTCAGTGTATTAAAGTCAAAAATTGGCGAATTTTTGGAATATTATAGTGAAAGTAACCCTTTTCCTCATATCCATGCCTTTCCCAATTCTTTGTTGTGAAGCACTGGGATCTACTTGTGGCAGCACTTCACACTTCACAGTGAACAATAAAGATAATTTTGAATTATTAGTTCACCATGTGTGGGGCTTTCTCTCTTTCTCTCATAATGGTAACCCCCTCTCACTACCATCCTCCGCGGCCCCCCCCCCCCCCCCCCCCTCCTCAAAAACAAAAAAGAGGCCAAATAAGTGGGAGAAAAAGGGAAAGAAAGAAAGAACAAAAAAAACTTATAGAGGCTAACCCTTTGATAGTGTTTCTTCCCAATATCTATTTCTCTTTTACCCATTCAATTGACAACAATATTGGATACCATCCAGGGGTAATGGAGCTGTGACTTATAAACTCATCTATCTGTGACTTATAAACTCATCTATCTGTGACAATGTGCTTTGACGTTGCCATAATCTTGTTGCTGCCACTTGGTGCTGCTTCTGCTTGTTACACTGCTTAACTTTGTTACTAAGCTTGATCACATTTGTACTAGATATGACATGATTTTTAATCCTTTTTTCAGCTTTAACTGTGAAGTGATAAATTTTGATCAGATAAACCTGTCTTCAGTGCAATTGATGTCAGTAGGGAGTCTCAAAATTTGTAACTTAATACGACGTTATGCATACTGTGATGTGATTTACTGCTTTATCTAGGTCATAGATGATGTGTAAGTGCATAATCCAGCCAAGATGGAGCAACATCCGAGTTAATAGTTAGATTAATTGGCTTCATTTCCTTTCCTTTTCTGTTTGGTTCTATGACATGTTCAAGCTAAATGATTGTATCACTTATCCCCTTATTTTCCAGGTTGTGAAACCTCAAGATATCAAGCCCTTCCCTGTATTATGGCATGAAGATAACCGGCGCCATCAATCTAGAGAAAGGTATTGCAACTGCATTGGTTGTAATGTTATCGTCATAGACAGTTTCAGACTGTTCTGCAAAACTAAACAGAAAAATTTGCTAGAATTTCAAATTCAAAATCTAGTGGCTGCAAAACTAAATAGAAAATGTTGCTAGAATTTCAAATACAAAATCTAGTGACCAAATAGTTCAAGTTGACAATGTTAGATGATACTGTTTAAGAGATCCATAAAGAATTTTCATCATTTTTATGTCCTATTGTTGATGACAGGCCACAGGTTTCCGGAGTTATTACTGGCTCAAGGCTAGGAGCAGCAGCACATCGTCTGGTCATAAACTCTCTACAAACCAACTTCAATGGCAATGCACGATTCAGAGACTCCCCCAGCAGGAATTACCCTCAAATGATTACCCGACCTAGGCCAGCTGGATCTTTAGGATATGAAAGAGGCTTCAAGGAATCTAACATTCGTCATCATTATTATGGTCCTATACCCCGAGCTATTTCAAACTTTAGGCCGGTTAATTTCTTTAACGAAACACATCTTGGCAGGCAGAACTTTAATTATCAAGAGCAGTACTATAATCTCAGGACAGGGATGTCAAATTTCTCAATCGAAGAGGGAGCAAGCTTTCAGCCTTATGCAAGAACACAAAATTCTGGGCCTTTCTCAAATCAACAGCAAAATGTCCACCGTCCCGGTCCTCCACCCTCACTACCTCCCACGAATTGGAATGGTAGTGAGCAACAAACCTCATCCAGGGCAATTTATGATAAGCAGCAGCAACAGCAGACGAGCAAGGGACACCGAATCAAATCACAGCCCCCTGAAAATTCGTCAGATTTCGCAAGGCGGTATTGAATTCACATCAGATTATTTCTCCCTTATTGCGACGTTGCATCAAATGTAACTAATATTATATAGTGATCAAATGTAATTACATTATATAGTGATCATGAATTGATGATCATTCTTGAAATGTTAACAACAGGGTTCAAGGCTTTGCTTACGTACAACTTCCGCTTCGCAAAGGAGTAGGTTTTTTTTATTTTTTTTATCTCGCTAATATTCTCTGGTATGTTTACGAGTTCGAACAACGCGCAAAATTGTGAAGTTGGTGAAGTTTTTGAAACGCAAAATTGTTTTATTTCCATTTTACTTTAGCGGATGATGCGTACAAGCGGCGGAGCTCGTTAGATGCTGCAAGAATAATGAATCGTTAGATGTTGTCTGCTGCATGGGTATTAAGTGAGAAGGGGCAACATCTTTAATCTTCACATTTACCAGTTTTTAATCCTCCTCCCCTCAAGATAGATTATCAACTGTTTAACCTTTAGCCAAACCCGTTACACATCAAAAAGACCTCTTAATTTCCACACTGACCTAAAACTAATCATTGGCGGTTGCCAGCTGAAGGGACAGCAGCTCCTCCTCGGGGATGATCCTCACCGTACAATCCGACCTCGGACGCGCCACGCAGAGCAGCGCGTACCCCCTCTCGACCACGTCCTCGCTGAGCATCCCCTCGCTCTGGTCGACCTCCCCGCTGAGCAGCCGCGCCGGGCACGTCATGCACACGCCCAGCCTGCAGTCGTGGGGGACCGGCAGCCCCTCGCCCAGCGCCCGGTCGAGGATCGACTCGTCGGGCTCGACGTCGAGGGCGCGGGTCTCGCCTTCGTGCTCGATGGTGACCCTGTAGGCGGAGGCGACGGAGAGGTTGGCGGCGGGGGAGGGCCTCTTGAAGGGGAGGAGGCGAGGGTGGCGGTGGGGCTTGGGGAGGGGGCTGGGTTTGGGAGGGTGCGCGGAGGTGGCGAGGGGGCAGCGGGGGAGTGACGTTGCCATTTTTTCCTTTTTCTTTTTTTTGTTTGTTTAGGGGCGCGTGAGAGAGGGAGGAAGATAAGGTGCGTATGGCCCTTAAATGAAGAAATTTTCGTTATAAACCCATTGACATAAAAAAAAAATCGACCCTATTGAGATTTTATTATAAAAACCGATTCATTTTGTGGCCACGTCAGCATCATGGTCATAAAGTGCGTCAGTTTTTTTAAATGTCTTACTAAATAGTCAGGGTTGCTAACCCCGACTATTTTAGACGCCCCCTGTGAATTTACAAGCTAAATTAGTCGGGGTTCGAAACCCCAACTAATTTAAACATACGTCTAAATTAGTCGGGGTTGAAAACCCCGACCAATTCGAAGTGTAGGAGGGCTGTGAACATGAGAGAGGATAATCCTTGGGCTGATTGCATTACGTCAATCCAATCTTTTTTTCTCCTCTAAGACATGAGCCACATGCTTCTTAGCTGAAGTCGGATTCGTCCTCTTGCGCTGACGTCTTGAATGAATCCACATGCTGCTCCTTAGCTAAAGCGGGATTCGTCCTCGTATGAATTCACTAGCCTCGAATGTGAATTTACAAGATAAAGTGGGATTTATCCTCTTGCATTACGGCCAATTAGACAACTAGTGACCGTGTTGTTGTTGTGGAATTAAAAAAAAACAAAATGAATGTGCAAGCCACCAGACTCGCCCTTACCCTCCCCAGCCATTTGTTTTGCTAGCTATCGAATTGGTCGGGGTTCCCAACCCTGAGAAACCCCGAACAATTTTAATGTGTGATTAAATTTGTCGGGGTTTTAAACCCCGACTAATTTAATTTCTAAATACAGGAGGCCTTCTAAATAGTCGGGGTTGTCAACCCCGATTATTTAGGAACAAGATTAAAAAAACCGACGCACTTGTTGTGCGCAGCGGAAATTTCGGCAGCACCTCCGGTGCGCAAGGTGCACAACAAGAGATTAAGATCACATTGAAATTCTCATTTCTCAAAGGAAACAAGAACCAAAAGCCAGATATCTCATCAAAGTGAAATATCAGCTCTTCCTCTCGTCAGCTCTAGGACTGCGCGTCGAGGGAACCTACAAGCTATTACAAATCACGGCAAAAACACAACTTTTACGTGGTTCGGCAAATAGCCTACGTCCACGGGGCAAGGAGGGGGAGATCTACTATTAGAGGGAGAGATTACAACTAGGGTTTACAATCACACAATTTAAACCCTCACACAAAATCTCTCTCAAAAGGGGAGGCACAAAATCTCTGAAACCAGCGGCTCTCCTCTGCAGTTTTTTTTTTCACGCCGAAAAAGAAATTAATCTGCAGACCCACTTTGCTCGCTTCCGCAATGTGCAGCCACCAAAAAAAATTCCTTTCACACTTTATTTTTCCAAGCCCTAAACCCTAGGAACCGAACTGATGAGGTATATATATAGTTGAGTTTTGCTTAAGTGGGTCGCATCTGCAAACCGCGTTCATTAACGCGTTTGTAACAAGCGCGTCGCTTTCAAACACGTGGGTGGGCCCCCACGTGTTCATAATTCTCCACCTCGGTGAAGTTTCTTCCAAAACTGAGCCGACACCAAAGCAACCAAATGTCCCACTTGTTGTGTCCAGTACGAAGTGAAACGATTCACGACAACGGACTCAAACCACAACAAGTGGAGAACCCGAACGAGAATCCAAACAATCTCACCTCCCATCAAATCAGCTAATCCAAACCGGCTGCATCTGAAAGACTGCCTACGTATCCTCTTGCCCAATGAATCAAGCCGAACGTAGTTCACCCAAATGGCCTCCAAAGGCCTCAATACCGAAGAATGTTTAAAAGTTCCAAACAATGACCAAACTTGACACCTGAAACAACTTTGGTCAACATATCTGCAGGGTTGTCCTTCGTGTGGATCTTCTCCAACATGACGTCTCCTTCATCCAAAACGTCACGAACAAAATGGAATCTGACATCGATATGCTTCGTGCGTGCATGATAAACTTGGTTCTTCGCCAAATAGATAGCTGACATGCTATCACAATATACCCGAAGGGTCTCCTGTGCAATCCCCAAGTTCTCCAATAATCCCTGCAACCACAAAGCCTCATTCACAGCTTCAGTCAATGCTATATACTCTGCCTCTGTAGTAGAGAGAGCCACTGTAGACTGAAGTGTGCATCTCCAACACACCGGTGCTCCTGCTAGTGTAAACACATATCCGCTAGTAGACCGACGCTTGTCCAGATCCCCCGCATAATCAGAATCTACGTAACCAATACAATCCTGTCCGTTCTTCTTATTCTTCTGAAATACCAAACCAACATCCACAGTACCTTTGATATACCGTAGAATCCACTTCACGGCCTCCCAATGACCCTTCCCGGGGTCGTGCATGTACCTAGATACCATGCTCACGGCCTGTGACAAATCTGGCCTTGTACACACCATCGCATACATCAAGCTACCCACAGCATTGGCGTATGGAACTTTGGACATGTATTCCCGGTCCTCAACTGAAACAGGTGACATCTTAGCTGATAGCTTAAAGTGGGGAGCTAATGGAGTACTCACCGCCTTGGCATTGTCATCATAACTGAATTTCTTCAGCATCTTCTGCAAGTAACTCCTATGTGTCAACTTCAACCTCCCCTTCACCATGTCTCTCTCAATCTCCATACCCAATATCTTCTTTGCTTCTCCAAGATCCTTCATCTCAAATTCGGATGACAGCTCCTTTTTCAACTTTCTAATAGCTGAAGTATTCCTGGAAGCTATGAGCATATCGTCAACATATAACAGCAAATAGATATACTCACCATTCTGTAGCTTGTGCATATAAACACACGGGTCATATGGGCTCCTCATGTACCCTCGGCCAATCATAAAGCCGTCGAATCTCTTGTACCATTATCGCGGCGATTGCTTCAATCCGTAAAGAGACTTATTCAGCTTGCATACTAATTCTTCCTTTCCTACAGCTTTGAACCCCATAGATTGTGTCATGTAGATCTCCTCATCTAAATCTCCATGTAGAAAGGCTGTTTTCACATCCATTTGGACCAAATCCAAATCCAGCTGTGCCACCAATGCCAATAAAATACGAATCGACGAATGTTTCACAACAGGTGAAAATACCTCGTTGTAATCAACGCCCTCTAGCTGTGCATATCCCTTGGCAACCAATCTGACTTTGAATCTAATTTCCCCAACAGAAGATCCCTCTTTCTTTGCATACACCCACTTGCATCCAATAGCCTTCTTACCCTTTGGTAGCTTTGCAAGTTCCCAAGTGTTGTTCTTATGAAGAGACTGCATCTCTTCCTCCATGGCTTCCCTCCACCTATTCGAATCAGAGCTTGACTCTGCTTCCTTGAATGTAAAAGGAACCAAATCATCAACGACTTCTGCTGATAAAGCATATGCAACCATGACATCTTTATATCTAGCTGGCCGACGAATGTTTCTTCTTGGTCTATTAGCTACAATGGACTCCTGAACATGACCCTGTTCCTGAGTCCCAACATCCACTGTATCCTCTAAATGCCCGGCTGTCATCCCATCTCCTCCCAATGTCACCTTTGTAGGAGCCTCGATGGATACAATGCTCTCTGGAGTAGGTGGAGTCACATCATCCTCCACCTGCTGCGATATCTCCTGAATCTGATCTTCCTCCACCTGCTGAGGAACTTGAGGCTTCATCATGTACGCCTCGTCAAATGTGACATTCCTACTAATAACTATCTTCTTGTCCTGTGGATCCCATAATTTAAAACCTTTAACACCTTCTCTAAATCCAACAAAGACTGCTTTCCTCGCTCTCGGATTCAATTTACCATCACTGACATGGTAATAAGTTGGACACCCAAATATCCGAAGCGACTCATAGTCACTAGCTACCGAACCAGACCAACGCTCCAGCGGAGTCTTCCTCTGTATCGCAGTGCACGACAACCTATTCACGAGATGGCTCGCATAAACCAATGCCTCGGCCCAAAAGGATCTTGACAATCCACTCTGTGTCATCATACATCGCACCTTCTCCAGCAAGGTACAGTTTAACCTTTCAGCCACCACGTTCTGTTGCGGTGTCTCACGTACGTTGAAGTGTCGCCTAATGCCGTGATCCAGACAAAACTGCAGAAACGGATCACTCTTATACTCTCCACCGTTATCTGAACGTAGAGTCTTCACCTTTCTACATGTCTGCAGTTCCACTTTCTTTTTCCACTCCACAAAAATATCCAGGACCTGATGTTTATGCTTCATCGGGTATACCCAATTCCTCCTGGAATAATAATCAATAAAAGTGACAAAATAGTTGGCCCCACCAAGTGATGTGTGCTTGGAAGGGCCCTAAACATCTGTGTGAATGTAGTCCAATATACCTTGGGTATTGTGAATAGCGGTGCCGAATTTCACTCTTGTCTTCTTCCCAAGTATGCAATGTTCACACAGCTCCATCTTGCAGGTCTTTGCACCCTTCAATAGCCCCTGCTTCGCCAATACCTGCAGGGACTTATCATCAGTGTGTCCTAATCTCATGTGTCATAAGCTGGTAGTATCTTCTTCTGTGGTAATTGAAGCTGCCAGACCCCCTGTTACTGTCTTTCCCTTCAAGTAGTAAAGGTTGTTTTCCCTGACACCTCGCATCACCACCATGGACCCCTTTGTGACCTTTAGAGTCGCATTTTCCAAGATCACCTTATAGCCAGCTGCCTCCAAAGTTCCAAGCGAAATGATATTCTTCGTCAATTGAGGAACGAATCTCACTTCCTTCAGCTCCCAAGTCACTCCGTCACACATCCGGATTCGTACTGTACCAATACCACCAATAGGGCATACGTGATCATTACCCATGAGCACGACATCCCCTCTTTTCAACTCCTCAAAGCTGGAGAACCAATCCCTCCTAGGGCAAATATGATATGTAGCACCAGAATCCATCATCCACTCCGTAGAGTCAACGTAACAAACTGACGGCAGTGCAGAGCAGGAATAGCCTGAAGAATCTGTATCTGAATTGTCATCACTAGCTTTGACAACATTCACTTCTGAAGCTTGTACAACTTTCTCTTTATTCTTCCCGGCTTTATCTTTTAACTTTGGGCAGTCGTTCTTCCAATGTTCTTCTTCTTTACAAAAACGACACTGGTTCCTACCAATATTTCTATGGCCACCTCTTGACTTCGATCTTGAGCGATCACCTTGACGACGGTTTGGACCACGACCTCGAACTGCTAATGCATCTCTCGATGCCTTCTCGGAGGGTTCGTCATCACACTTCCTCAACTCATAATTCACCAAAGCTGAGGTCACCTTCTTGTAGCTAACCGTAGTTCTTTCATTTATCATAGTGAGAACAAACGTACCAAAATCATCCTCCGGCAACGAACACAATAGTAACATCGCCTTGTCTTCATCCTCAACCATGATATCTACATTGGCCATATCCAAAATTAGCTTCGTGAAGTTGTTAACATGCTCCCGAATGGAAACTCCCCTCTTCATCTTGAATTGGTAAAACCTCTTCTTCAAGTGAAGCCGATTCTCAATGCTCTTCGTCAGGTACTTCTCATTGAGTGTTTCCCACATTCTCTTCGCCGACGTCTCGTTCATTACGTCATAAATAAGATCCGGCGTCAAGCATGACCGAATAACTCCACAAGTCCTACTATTCATTTTCTTCCAAACCTTGTCCTCCATATCAGCGGGTTTCTCTTGTAACTCAAGAGTCTCCTCCAAATTTTGTGCATCCAAGGCGTCCATCACCTGACACCTCCACAAACCGAAATTGATCTTGCCGTCGAACTTCGGAACATCAATTTTTGTATTATTGATGCTCAGACTCTGTATCGCCTTCGAAAGAGACGATCCCGATGTGCTTGTTTCTCCCATGTTGTCGATCTAATTCTTCAAATAAGAATTCTTCAGCGAATCCTTCGAACAAGCTCCCGAGTCCAACCCGGAGCTCTGATACTACTTGTTGTGCGCAGCGGAAATTTCGGCAGCACCTCCGGTACGCAAGGTGCATAACAAGAGATTAAGATCACAATGAAATTCTCGTTTCTCAAAGGAAACAAGAACCAAAAGCCAGATATCTCATCAAAGTGAAATATCAGCTCTTCCTCTCGTCAGCTCTAGGACTGCGCGTCGAGGGAACATACAAGCTATTACAAATCACGGCAAAAACACAACTTTTACGTGGTTCGGCAAATAGCCTACGTCCACGGGGCAAGGAGGGGGAGATCTACTATTAGAGGGAGAGATTACAACTAGTGTTTACAATCACACAATTTAAACCCTCACACAAAATCTCAGATCCCTCACACAAAATCTCTCTCAAAAGGGGAGGCACAAAATCTCTGAAACCAGCGGCTCTCCTCTGTAGTTTTTTTTTTCACGCCGAAAAAGAAATTAATCTGCAGACCCACTTTGCTCGCTTCCGCAATGTGCAGCCACCAAAAAAAATTCCTTGCACACTTTATTTTTCCAAGCCCTAAACCCTAGGAACCGAACTGATGAGGTATATATATGGTTGAGTTTTGCTTAAGTGGGCCGCATCTGCAAACCGCGTTCATTAACGCGTTTGTAACAAGCGCGTCGCTTTCAAACACGTGGGTGGGCCCCCACGTGTTCACAGCACTTTGTGGCCACGATGCTGATGTGGCCACAAAGTTGGTCGGTTTTTGTAATAAAATCTTAATAGGATTGATTTAAAAAAATATATGAATAGGTTTATAACAAAAATTTCTTCGCCCTTAAATCATTCATATTTTGGAATCAGTCCCTCAAATCATGGAAATTGTTGCTATTTACGGCCTTGGATATCTGGGTTACGTTAAAGTTAGCCTCTCGAATCACTAAAATTGGTTTTTCTCAATACTGCCTCCTCATATTGTAGCTATTTCTAAATTTGCCCCTCAAATTGAATTCTTTCTTCAAATTTGACTAAACATGATAATATTTATGTTACAAAAACAGGTTTTCAAAAAACATCTCTCATTTAAAAAATATCATCATTTTGCAAATATGTCCAAAATATGAAAACATTAGATACTTGAATTTTGATGTTTTTGACATAAACCAAGTTTTAAAACTTTGTAAAATAATTTTATAGACTTGATAAAAATTATAAACTATAGTTGTTAAGTCTATAAACCATATAAGCCAAAAACACAATATTTTTCCAAATACAATAGAATATGAAACATATAAAAGTGAATATGAAGATATATATTGTTTCATATCTATATAGCTAAACCAAAACATATATGTATATATATAACTATATATATACAAAACCAAAACGTGTATGTGTGTATATAATTGAGCTTAAAGTACTAACACACATAATATAAAAACCTAAACTAAATTACCCAAGCAATGATCTTGATCTTCAATAAGCTCTTCTTGGCAAATTTGCAGATGAAGCTTGAACTTGAATTATATTGCTTCACTCCACTATTCCGCCAACCTCCATTGGATATGATCGTGAATGCTCAATTATATCCATCCTCCAACATATTATTTGTCTATAATAAATAGGAAAACACAAACACTAGACAAACAATATTAGAAGTAAATTGTTTATAAATCATCGTCAAAACAAAAGGACCCAACAATACTCACGTGAGTTGGTTAATGTAAGTTTGTGTAAGTCATTAACCAATTCATCGAAAGTAAACGATTTTGAAATAAACAACGGCTTCGTGACACCTCCTTCATAAGCGGGCATATTATTTTCAAGATAGTTAATCTTCCCATCATATGAACAAAGAATTACGATTCGATCGTTCATCATTACCTCTAAAGAGTAAAAAATTCAATATCAATATTAGAAACCCATAATTAGAAAAACCCATAATTTAAACCATTAAATCTCTTATATCGATATTAGAAACCCATAAACTTGACATTTTGCTAACTTCACGGTTACAAATTTTGATAATTTCCCCTCTTAACTTCATACGCAATATTATTTAATTTTTCTTCACAAATTTCATAAATAATTACAAATTTATTTAAAAATCTATTTTTTTACAAGTAATCACCAAGAAATTATGAGAATATACAAAAAATTTAAATTTAAAAATTTAAAGATTTTACCTTAATATTAACGATGCCCTAATTGAGGTGAACTTCAGCGGTGACGACGGTGGTGAGGGCCGACGGTGGGGGCTGACGGGAGGGGCGACGACGTGGTCGGTGGCGGCACCAGTGAGGGGAGGGGGTGAGTGTTAGGGGTGAGGGGGTCGGGTTAAAGAGGAGAATAATGGCTAGGGTTATGGGACGACATCGCTTCTGCCTTATATAGGCAGAGCGAAAAATCCACGGGACTTCAAGTCCCGTGGAGTTGCATTTCTCATTTTCCAGAGCCGCGACTCTCTGGAAAATGATCCTGAAACTTTACGGGACTTCAAGTCCCGTGAAGTTTCAGCAGTAAAACAAAACTTCACGGGACTTCAAGTACCGTAAAGTTTTTTTAAACTTTTGAACTTCACGGGACTTTAAGTCCTGTGAAGTTTAGCAGCTTAAGAAAATGACGGCTAAACTTCACGGGACTTAAAGTTTGTAAATAGGGGATTTAAACTTCATGGGACTTCAAGTCCCATAAAGATTTTTTGACAAATAAACTTGAAAGGGGTCATTTTTGGGGAGTAAGTTTGCAAATAGGGCTCTTTTGAAAATTTGTCCCCGAATTTTTTTTGCTGTTTCTCCCTTTTCTCCTCCGCTTCTCGCGATCTCGGAATGCTTCCCTCCTCCACTCCTCTTTCACTCGCACGATTCAAACCCTAATTCTCCCAATTCTAGCATCTCATAAACCCCAGCATCGCCGCGATGGCGTTGATGGCGGTGCTGGAGTCGGATCTGCGAGCTCTGTCCTCTGAAGCGAGAAGACGATATCCAGCGGTGAAGGACGCCGCGGAGCATGCAATCTTAAAGGTCGGTGTCGATTTCTCGCACTCAGATCTCTGTTATGATCTTCTCTACTTGTTCCGTTTCGTTGATTTCATTGAAATTTGATTGAAATCTCGAAAGTTTGGGTTCTAGTGGTTGGATTTAGTTGTTCTTTGTCAAAGTATGGCGATTTTTGAAAAATTTGCTTGAGTTTTTGAATGTTAGGCCGTAATGCTTTATTTCAGTTGGATTGGAGCTTAGATGTAGTTATTTAGCAAATATCATTTATTCAGTTGCATTTGAAAATTGAGACCTTGAACTATAAGATCTACTTCTTCATCTCCTTTACAGTGAAGTTTT
>BQKN01065842.1:504277-562016 GCA_022839385.1 Asparagus kiusianus | reverse complement strand
TATATATATATAAAGGTTCCTAAGGTGCCACCTTAGATCTAATCTAAGGCCGCACCTCTTAATGCATAGATTAAGCTATTCTAGTGAATGACCTAGTCCATTCATCATGATCTAATATATCAAAACATCTATGAAACAAAAATCATGATGTTTCCATACTTCTAACACATATTTTTATTGTATCTTTAGTTGTATTGTTGTAAAATGGTTTCTTTTTTTAATTGTTTGATACATGAGTAAATATAACCTAATATGTCTAATTTTTTGTTTGTATACCCTTCAAAATATATAGATCGAAATGAAAAGAGTGGATCAAGTAAATTGATTGTATATAATATAGTTTTGAAGGTGCCACTTAGATTGAATCCAAGGTGGCACCTTAGAAACATTTTCCCCATATATATATATACATATACATATATATACACACATACACACATGCACGTGCATGCGCACACACACATATGTATGTATTTATGTGTATATATATCTATCACAAAGCTAGTATAAACTTAAGTCGACAAAGATTCACCTACCAACTTTTTTATCTGTTACATTTTCTTTAAGATTCATTTTAATGTGTGTCATAGACAAACACGAATATCAAAGATTAGGATTTTGAAAATTCTATTAATTAGGATATTTCTTAGTAGCTAAAATAGGATCACAATGTAATATCCAGAAGGGTGAAGGGTAATATGACCATGGAAAGGATGTGCGTGTGAAAACAAGAGATGAGCTGACACCAGAAGAGATTTCTTGCGCTGTCGCCATATGGCAGTTAGCGATTTACCAAAATTATTTTTGGATCTTTAAAGGAAATAGTTAGGAACAATTATAATTTATATGTTAAAAGCAAAGAAAAGGAGGGGAAATGTGTAAATGTTTCCACAAATCCAGTGTTCCTTCTTTCTCCTCCGCCATTCTTGCTTACTCAACCCAGTTCGACAACGCGAGTTTTTCATTTTGAACCTGAGAATGCCACTCCTCTTTTTTTTTTGAGCTAGATCGGTTTGCTAGTAACGAGAAGGTCTAGTTGGAGAACCCATTGTTCGTTGGATTTTTCTTCTTAGGGGTTCTGGGTTTCTAGAAAGAAATCGGGATGCAGAAAATTCAACAAACCTAAAAATCCACTCCTTTAACAGACCCAAAGACAAAATCAACATTTAGTTTGCATAATATTCTCTAACTCTTTTGCATCTCACAAAAAATACAATATTTGATAGATTTAAGAACTTTATCTCTCTTGGCGATCAATCCCACGAATGAATCAAACCCACTGATGAGTTCAAATTTTCTAAATCAGCTCCTTAGCAAGGCAAAGGGTGTTGCCATTTTTTCAGAGGATCTTGACTACAAAATTTGAGATTTTTGGTGCATCAAGAGGCAGGAAACTGGGAGTGAATTGGGGAAGATAATATGTAGGACTTTTGCACATAAGTCTATTTCTTTTAATAATCGAAGTACCATATTTAACAATCTTTAAATATCTTTTAAAACCCCACTATAATATTCAATGAATATGAGATTGTCACATGGTGACAACGCAAGTAATTTCCTGCACTGTCAGCTCACCTCTCATTTGCTCATATATATAGATATGTGTTGATGTGTAGGTATATAGATAGAGAGAAAGAGTGTGTAAAGCTAGAATAAACTTAAGTGGATAGGAGCATTTGTCTATCAACTTTTTTATCAATTCATTATGCGTTGAGATTCATATTACGCATCAAGACTATCTTTAAGATTTGTGCCTTGATGTGTATCAAATGCTAGCACAAATTTCAATGCAAAATCAATGGATAAAAAAGTTGGTGCACGAAGGGTTCCTATCCACTTAAGTTTACAAGATCTTTGATATAAACTTAAGCGGATAAGAGCTCTTGATATAAACTTAAGTGGATAGAAGCCATTTGTGTATTAACTTTTTTTATCCATTAATTTTGCATTGAGATTTGTTCTAGCATTTGATACGAAGCATGAAATGAGTATGCTTGGTACCAAGCATAAAATATGTGCTTGATAGTGATGTTACTACTTCTCATCCACACATTTAAAGTGGTCCACTCGAAAATGGTTCCCACTTGATTACTCACTTATTGAATGAGTGGATGAGAGATGATCACCTCACTATCAAGGATACTCATATTCCCCCCTCTTCCTCTATATATATACACACACATATACATACATATGTATATATACATATACATACATACAAGCATACATATGAGGAATATGAGTATGCTTAGTAGTGACATGACCACTTCTCATCCATTTATTTAAGGGGTATGAACCAAGAGGGACCATTTTAAATGGACATCTATGAATGTGTGGATGAGAAACATACACGTCACTACCAAGCACCAAATTTGTGCTTGGTATCAAGTATTCTCATCTCTCTCTCTCTCTCTATGTATATATTTATATATATATTCAAGACTTATTAAGTTGTTAATAGTTTTTTTACTGTAGAAAATGCAGAGTTTTCTTTTGGAACATTTGTTCATGCCTTGACGACTTGAACTATAAAGCTGGAGATGTAGCTCTGTAGTTCAGAGCTAAAGATATTTTTGTCCTGAGTGGCAGCGGAATAGTGAGCTAACAATAAAGAAGTGGTGGTGTAGGTCTAATTTTTTCCCTTGTGGTATATCGTAATAAAAAGGAATAAGCTATGTTGCATAGACAAGGGTATGGGTACGAGTACGGATACGAGACACGACAAATTTGTAAAAAATAGGGTACGGGGACACAGCTGTGTATATATAAAATAATTCACTTTAGATCAATATTAAATTACATACCTACTACATTTTCATGCAGATATTCATGCAGATCAATGGCTTTCAAGGGAATATCAGCTATATATATAACAATTATCTTTCATGTCTCAACATTTTCTTTTATTTTTAGGTTCTTTCATTGTATTCAAACTCATTCTCAATCTCCCAAATGAAACAAGCCCCTTTGAACTATGTCCTTTAAGAGGGAAACAAAAGAAAACAAATCAAACTTTTTTGAAGGTACCCATTGCTGCTGCTATTTTTACCAAAAATTAACAATTTAATGAGGTATCATGGTTAAATAACCCCCACTTTATCCATGTGGCACATGATGCCATCTTCCACTTAAACAAAATTTAAAAATTAAGAAAAGGTGGTGAGATGTCAGAGAGAGAAGTGAGAGAGAGATAGAGAGAGTTACCCCCATGTGATGCATGGTGTCATGTTCCACTAAAGCAATAAAAAATTAAAAAAAGATGGGGAGAGAGAGAACAGAGAGCATCTTCTTCATCTCTTTGCTCAGCCTCAAACCTTAAAAATCCATGGCCAATTTTCTTGAAAAAAAGGAAAACTCATGGCTAGGGAAAATTTTCCGTGTCCACGCCGTTTGGGTGTGGATCCGTACCTGAAACGTGTCGGACACGGGTACGCCCCCCTACTGGCCATATCGGGGTATCTAGGGAATAAGAGTAGAAAGCAAAAAGAGGTATAAGGTATAAGAGGAGACACTTCGCACAAATCTCAAAGTTACAATTAAGCTTTTATAGGCTACAACATAAAAATTAAATTTTAACTGAATCAAAATTTTAAGTAGGACAACATTGATTGATATTTTAGAAACTGTAAACATTAACATAGTATGAAAATATAGCGAGGGTCAATTGTTCCTGTTAAAATCGTAACAAAGGTGATGGTCTTGTCACGTGTTACAAGAGCTAACCAGTGGAGGTCCTTGTGTTTGTTGCGTTTCTTAAGTATTTACAGACGTAAGCTTGATTTTCTTTCAGAGTGGGTTACCCATAAAAGAAATAGCTAAAATTGTCCTGACTGGCATGGTTCTGAGACAATGTTGAATTAACTTTTTGATTACTGCATAGAGCACTTGTTTCGTAATGATTGAAATTATGGGTCACAATAAACGTTTCCATTACATTACATATTTGACGGACAATTAGATTTTTCTCTTGTCTATCCATTCATCTCTTTTTCTCAGTCCTTCATCTCTGTGACCTTTTTGTATCTCATCCTTTTTCTGTGAAATTGCTTGTTGTTTGTTCAAAGAATTGTGAGAAAACATTATGAGGTGATATGAGTGTATTCAATTTTCTAAACCACTGTATAATGAGATGTGATGTAACTGGGAGAACATAGGCAGAGAAGAGACGGGATCATTTCTTTGATACCAAACTGTGTAAAACTAAGGTTTAGTTTTAAATAACTCACCATGATTAGGTTGGTCCTTGGTAGGATGATTTAAAAGTAGAGCTTGAAGTTTGACTATTCAGATTCCAATTTTGAAATCTCTCCACCCGCACCCTATCCTCTTCCCAACCCTTCCAAACCCTTCACCTCCAAACACACACACAAAAAAGGGGAAAAGTTTACAGGAAAAGAATATGATCTTCTATCTGTTGAATAAGTGAATGGGTAAGAAAACAGTTCAAGGTTGACTAAGCTGTTATTCTTCAGAAGATGCTATTTTTAGCGTTGTTAAGCAGTAAAGTAGATACTTGACAAATAAGAGGTTGAAAAGGTTTGTGTGGCAACTGGCTTTAATGCTGTCAGATGTGCTGCACATTAGCCTGAGCACAGTTCAAGAAGCTAGGGAGGGGGAAAAGTAGAAGAAAGAACAGGATACAGAACAGAAAAGAGATAACAAGCTAACATAGTCGAAAGTCGACCTTTATACATTCATCATGACTTTCTTCTACAATTGTTAGCCTTTAGGTATTCTGTTTAGTGTTTGAACTGACAAGTCAAATACCGAAATTCATGAACGTCATTTTGGAATTCAAATAATACAATAAGATGCTTCCTTTCTGGATATCATCAAACCTTACAAATTCATGCTTGCTGAGAACTTATTAATCATTAAAAATCAGAACGATCCTTATTTGAAACAGACTCCAAGCCTTGATTCAAATTTCTGTTTTTTCTCCTTGATAGATTGTAAGTTTCTAGCTTAAAATTTGAACCAATCTCATTGCACCTTTTGCTGAAGACCCTCGTAAATTAATGAAATATAAGTTAAAAAAACACCTCTAGTTTGTAAAATACTCAAGGTAATCGCCCTTTTCTAGTTGCATCAGGGTAACAAGGTGGGATCATGGAAACAAGGTAACAAGACGTGTGTAGAAGATTTTATATATCGTTAATTGAGTCTATGAGAGTGGAATTTCTTTTGGTTCTTTTAGTCCACAAAGCCTTCTTTATTCCCCATATCAGGGTTCTGTTTCTCATCTGAGGAACCAAAATCTGATTGGGATAGCTAATTTTATTAAAGGATTTCATTCAAAGTATGAAGATAAAGTATATTTCTATAATGGAAGTTTAATTGAAATTGGATTAAATTGATGCCTTCCTGAAATGGGCTTTTCACTTGAATTCTGCAGTATAATCTGGCCAAAGTATTATAACCACCCCATGTTATGTGTCTTATGGCTATATAGTTATACAACTATTACATTTACAGTAACTTGCAATTGTGACATTTGCAATGACATATATAATACTTGTGGAAAATTTACCTCCTTACTTCGTCTATAATATTTCTCTTTCATTTTGAAATCTAGTCAGGTAAACTATTGGATGACAAACTTGATGGCTTACCGTAGCTGTTTATTTCATGATGTTTACCTTTTTATCTGTGGTTGAATTTGGTGATTTATAACTTTTGCTGGTGCTGTTTCTTTGTCTTTATCTTTTCCTATCTTTCTTTTCCTCTGAGAATTCATAGTTAATCCGTTCAGCCTCGAAACATTTGAATTGTATTCTCATAATAAGTACTCATAGCTACCCTGGCTTTCCATCTTCTTGTGTTTAGCATGCAGAAATGGCAGATGACACTGTGCAACTGAAGACCCTACAAACTATATTGATCATATTCCAGTCAGGTTTGCATCCTGAAAATGAGGTAAAAATGATGTCCTTTTTATATGTTCATCATTAACTTAACTGTAGATTAAAAAAAACTACTATGATTCTTTTTTGTCCAAGGGATGTTAATTAACAGTTAAATGTTGGTTTGTTTACATTTGTATTATTTATAATTTCATATGATGCTGATTATGTAGGCAGGGTGTTACAAATGGGTGTATATGTGCAATGTAGACGCGGATGAGCTATCTAAGGCTGTAAGGGTGTGTTTGGCAACTTCACAAAACTTGTTTTAGATGGTACAACCTTGGCAATTCCTTGTTTTTAGTTTGGCAAAAGTTGGGCCCAAATTGAACTAGTTTTTTCTAGTTCCAAATCTAGCCCCTAAACTAGTTCTTTTATGGACCAACCCTTATATGATTCAACTTCGACTTAGTTACTAGTCTAGCGTAATTCTATTTTGAAGTTGCCAAACACACCATAAGACTCTTTGCCATTTTCATCTTAACATAAATCAAGTTGCAACTTGAAATTCCTTTCACTATATGCTGCACATGCAATGCGTTTGTTCAAGCAAACTAAACATAGGGAAAGATCGAAAGAAGACTATCTGGAAAAATGAGAATATATATTCTCCATTAATTGTGTAGAACATAAAAGTTTCTAACTTGAGTTCTGTAGTATATGAGGTACAAATATAATTGTGAGCATTGGCTTGGGTCCATGTAATAATATAACAGTAATTTATTGAAATTTTTTTAATTAAAAATTAGGAATAAAGTTGTAATCTAAGCAATTTTGTGTTCCTTGTTTATCTACGGAGATGTGTTAGGCAAGCGGACATGAGCCCAACAATTTAATTGTCCATCACACTGAAGGGTTTGTATTATACCCAATGTTGTAATCAGCATTGTGTTAGTCCCGATCACTATGTTATCCTTAATAACTTACCAAATGCCATTTTTAGGGTATTTTTCGAGATAAATCAGCTCAAATCTGATATTTCGGCCAAAATGCCAAATTTCAAAAAATTTAGCTACCTATAGTTCTTATCAGGTTGAGCAGGCTTTAGTTTTTTCTCAAAAGGCCTGATAACCACTGCCAAATCTAGTCCTTCATCCTCTTCCCTTTCCCTATCCTAGTAAGAAAAATAGAAAAATAAAAATAAAAGAAAAACAAAGCCATAGACGAAAACCCACACATCAATCTCCTTTCTTTCAAGTAGCCTGTTAACTTCTGGCAGTAACAGGCAATGACAGCGACTAATGCAGGCAGAAGCCAAAGGCATCACCTAAAGGTTTTTTATTATACCTAATGCTATAATTATCAGTTGACATGTCCAACATGTTGGCCAATGTGTTAGTTGAGCTCTAGCGCTATGATGTCATAAATAACAGACCGAATTCTATGATGTCATACATAACTAACCGAATGTCTTTTTTTTTCCTTTTTTTCTTTTATATGATAAATTTTCTTACTCTCTGCCAGAATGATATGGCTCAAGCTCTTGGTATATCTTTGCGTCTGCTCGAAAGTGGTCGATCCTCTGATAGCGTGCACAAGTTAGTTGAATTTGAACCCCTCATATTTTATTACATTGATCAGTAATCAGGTAACTTCTAATTCCCTTATGTTGTGGTCCAGCACTGCTGCAGCTACCTTCCGACAAGCAGTTGCCTTGGTATTTGATAAAGTTGTTCTTGTGGAATCACTTCCCTGCAGCAAAGTTGCTTCAGGAAGTCTAGTTTCTCGAACTAGCTCTGTCAGTGATGATGTTAGCCGTAGTATCAGTCACTCGATGTACGTAATTTCCTGTCTGGATATTATGTATCTTTAAATGATTGCATGTATTGCAATGTGCATCTATCTGTAAAACTTTGATTTCATGCCTCCATCTTTACTTTAAGAGACAGACACGACGAGGTTGTTGACAGGTCACTGGTGACTGATGCTGTCTCTAGAGAGCCAATGCTACGCGAAGGTCTTAGCAGAGCAGGAAAACTTGGGCTTCTTCTGCTTGAAGACTTGACAGCACTTGCGGCAGGTGGATCTGTATGTGTTGAATGAAATCTAACATTTGATTTAGTAAACAATTTCATACATATATCTCTATATCTGCTGTATAAGTATGGTGGTTTTAATGTTACTTGTCAAACAATAGTCACATTCTGCTTGAGTTGACAAAAGTGCAGTATAATGCACCAGCTATTTTTAAATGCTAACTTGTCAGACATGTTCTGTATACTAACATCAGTTGTTATTTTCTTCCCAGGCAACCTGGTTGCATATTCATTCACTTCAGCGAACATTTGCCCTTGATATACTAGAGTAAGTATTCTGCCTTCCTTTTGTATGGTATGTTATTTCTTCTCTACTACATCAACTATCATAAAACTTCCGTTCTTCATTAGTGTGTTGATCTTTAACAATTTTTGATATCTTTTCAATTATCTTGCTCAATGAGAGTTGTTCCGTACGTCTTGTCATGAAGCTAAAAAAAATAAAAATAAAATAAAATAAAATAAAAATCGTCTATTGTCCCGTTCTTCATATTGCTTATTTCATGCTATGTTGTGAATTAAGCAAAAAACCATAAATCTTGCTGATATCACCTTTCTGATAGGTGAGCTCCTATGCCATTTGCATCTTTCCTCATCTTATAAATTAGAACTTTGCCACACATCAAACTTAACATTGTTAGCATTGAACAGTAATTCATGCCAGCGGATTTTTGTGTAACATTCTCAACAATGACATCGTTTGTATACTTTTTTTTATTTAATTTCTTGCAAATTGCCTCCAAATCCTCATAGCATGTTTTTCACTTTTAATACTTGGTCATTGGAAAAACATGCGTGTTTTCAGTCTATCCAACTTTAATTTCCACATCATTTTTTGGTTTTTTTTTCTGTTGTTTCTTTTTAATGAATGAAACATATGAGATTTCTTCCCTTACATGGAAACTTATAAAGGGAAACTCTCTAGTTTTTTCATATGCTTCTTCTCAATGAAAAAGATCGTCTGTTATACTTCACATTTGTATATTATAAATGGTATTTTCAAAATGCATGTTATGTTCTTAAGCATCAGATGATTCCAAAATACTTGATAAGAAATGAGATCATCTGCTATCTTTTGTGGTGATATTTACTTATCCTTTATGACAGCTCCTTTGAAATGATTGAGGTCAACGAAATAAATAGGGTAGTTTACATTTTGATGTTTTGCGATATGCCCATTTATTCATTTAGTGCATTTTGTTAATATTGGATATTCAATGATTCCTGCATGATTGATATGGAATTGACTTTGCGAATTTTGTTCCATTGTTTCCCCAGATAAAAACTGTGTCCTAATTAACATTTGTTAGATATACAGTTTTTTTTCTTCCAAATGTTGATTGTGGTAAGAATACCATGGTGAAAGTCTTATGCAATAAAACCAAATTGAGTCATGAAGATTTTTCATCTAATATTTTTCTGACTCATTCAGACAGTTGTCTCTAAAACAATAATAAAACAGTTTTAGTTTATCTAATGTGGACAAAACTAAACATTCTATCAGCTAGTTGCCTTGTACGTTCATAAAAATTTACTGCTGAAATTAATAATTGCTTCCACATGAAAGTTGGTAGATCAATAGGATGGTAGCTACTGCCAATCATAAAAAACAGAACATGTTTAGTAATGATTTGTCAAAGAATCATATAAAATATGCCTTCTCTTTGATTCAAGTAACTTTACTTGGTGTCAGTGAGACAATTTTTAGATAAACTTATTTTTCAGATGCAGTCCCTTTGCCTGCATTTTTCTTTAACATGAACTTAAGAATGAATAAGGGATAGAGCACCTATCATGAAACAAGGTTGCATTGGTATATGGCTGGGTGATAGGGGTGTTAACAGAGCGGATACGGTTTGAATATGGCACTTACCATATCCACATCCGCTTTTTATAAACGGATACGTATATAGATACGAATTATCTTCGGTAAGAAAAAACCTTAACCATATCTGCAATCATCGAAAACAGATACGGTTTGGATATTAGAGAATCGAATCAGATACGATCACTGATATGAAACAGATATTTGACAAACGGATATGAATCGGTTTTTGTACAAATGAGTTGAGCAGATATTAACATCAAATGATAAAAATATAATAAAATAATCACAGATATATAATATCATCAATTGTACCTAGAAATGCTATAAAGTATCTAAGAAGTTGATATAACCAACAAAGCAAAGCATCAAAAGAGCAATCTAGATATGTAATATCATCATTTCAAAACAACTTAATTCACATATAATCAAAATTACTTCAAACAAACAAACACCAAACACAAACAAATAAAGCCACATAATTAGTTCTATAGAGTTTCAATCTAACACATCAAGCCAAAATTTAACTAGAATATGTCACTTATAATCACAACTTGACAAAGCAAATGTATGTAAAACTAGAATTTCGATTCAACCTTATGGAACAATAAGGATGATGGATCAGCGAGGATGGGCGGTGGCGGACTAGGCGTGCTAGTCCTGCTTGTGGAGGAGTGCGTCAGAGAGGGGCAGAGGAGGAGGGAGAAGACGGCGGCGGAGGTCGAGCAAGATGGGAGGAGTGGCAGTGGAGGGTGGGGTCTTATCAGGCGAAGAGGAGGTGGAGGAGGGGAATGTGGGAGCGATAGGGAAGGTTGAGCGAGAGGGGAGGAGTGGTAACAAAGATGAGGCGGCGGGTGCCGGAGATGGAGGGTGAACATCGATATCTCGGTGGAGCGGGTGTTGGAGTGGGGAATGACAACAGATGTTGAGGGAGGGAGTGATAGCAGAGGTTGAGAAGTTGGAAATTGAGGAATGGAGTCGGTAAAGCTAGGGTTTTTTATCTAGATATTTGGGTTTTGGGTTGGTTAGCGGTTATGGGTTTGGATATATAAATGGATCTCAATTTTTATGTTAATTGAATTGCGGATATCTGTGTTGGGGAACACCTGGGGCTACGCTAAACCCCTAAAACAGCAGAAACGCAGTATAAAAAAAAGTACATAAGATTTAACGAGGTTCGACAAACTTACCTATGTCCTCGGAAGCCATACAATTAATTTCTTATTAATCTAAGAAATTACAATGTAAGAGCAGATCTCAAACTTGAGATCTCTCAATAAATGCAATACCAACACTGTAGCTACAGTGTTAATTTCCTTTATTAAATATCAATTCTCTCTCTCTCTCTCTTAAATTCTCTCTTTTATTCCCCCCCTCAAATCACGTGAGAGCTAGAAAAAAGAAAAAGAGGAGCCGCCACCGCTTGGGTGAAAATCGCGAGGAGGAGAAGCAGCGGGGGCTAGGGCACAGGGTTTCCCTTTTATAGGGAAATCCTAGCTGAGTTGTTGACAGGCTGTCGACAGCCTGTGAGGAGCTCGCCTGTGCGGAGCCGTCTCGCCCGCGGATTTCCTCGAGCTCCCCTGCAACGCCCCCAAGCTCGCTTGCAGAGCGGCGTCACCTCAAGCTCGCCTAACGCAAGCCTTGAGCCCGCCCTCGCCTGCAGTCCTCCTCGACCTCGTCTAAACTTCGATCTCGAGCTCGCCTGACGATCTTCTCAAGCTCGTCTCGAGCTCACCGTCGACCTCGCCTGCTCGACTTCGGATCTCGCCCTCGCCCGCGCCACGCTTGAGCTCGCCTGATTTTCGTCGACGTCGCCTGAGCTTGCCTTGACTTCGAGCTCTTGCAGGTTTGGTCTACACCCAAACCAACAATCCGTATCCGAATTCGCAACCGAATCCTACACTCATATCCGTATCCGAAAAAAACCAAAACCGGATCCGTATCTGAAACTGTATCCGTCTGATTGAAACTGTATCCGTCCGGTTTTAAAAATATCTTACCATATCCGCATCCGTTCAGATACAGATGCGGATCGTTTAGGATAAAACCGAACCGTTTGGCACCCCTACTGGGTGATATTTATTAGTATTTGCCATTTCGTTTCCTATTAATTTTTTGATCACTTTTTGATCTTTCTGTCTGTTTTTATTTGCTTATTGCAGGTTCATTCTGTCCAATTATGTTACTGTCTTCCAAACTCTGGTTTCTTATCAGCAGGTTCATTTCTCTTATGCGTGTGTGTGTATTCTTTGTTTATATATTGACATGTCAGTTGTGCAGCTCTCCAATTTGTGCTTACTAACTTTGTGCTTGCTTTGTGCTCAATAGATTTTGCGTCACCAAATTTGTTCCCTTCTGATGACTTCACTTCGGACCAATATTGAGGTATATGTCAATTTTATGGGTACATTTTGAGTTCTGTCCTTTTCTTTGGTGGGAAAGTTTTTCAACTTTGTTCTTCTTTGCATAATTTTGTTGCTTATGCGCTCTGCAGCTTGAAGGTGAATCCGCGGAACCCACCTTCCGCCGCCTGGTTCTCCGTTCAGTTTCACATGTTATCAGGTTCTATAGCTTGTTCCTGGTCACTGAAAGTGAGGTATTTTGTGACCTATCATTCTTATGTGAAGTATAAAGTGGAGTGCTTTTAGACTTTGAGTTCTATGTGATTGTAGTATGCCTCTGGAATTGACGGAAATTCTATTAAACAATTAATAAGACCCACATTGCTTTAAGGATCAGTTTGTTGGGCAAATGAGAAACAACATGTGCAAAAATTGAGTGTATAAAAAATGTGAATGTTATAATGAACGAGTGAATATGCACTAAGATAGGATGAGTGTACTTGTAGAAAGTTAGAGGTTGACCTCTTTGTGGATAAAATGAGAGACTCATTTGAGAATTGAGATGGTTTGTCATGTGCAACAGGAGCTGTCAAATGCACCCATTAGGAAAAGTGTGAGATTATAATTAATGGAGAAAGACGAACTAGAAGTAGCCTAAGAGAACTTTCTTTATAGACTTTTAAGAAGGATATGATAATGGTGAACTTAGTGGAGGAGATAACCCTCAACAGAAATGAGTGGAAGAGTAGGATTCAAGTAGCCGGCCCCAAAAATTTGGGATAAAGACTTGTGGTGTTGTCCTGGTGTACGGTATGCCTGTGAAGCATATCATGCATTCTCTTTTTCAGATGCCTGATTCATCTGAAATAGTCAACACTTAATGTTAACATCACTATGCCTTGGTACCTAAGTATTTTTACCAATTTTATGATTTTGCTAGAGATGCTAAATCTGGCAAACTACTATTATGTTTATCAATAATTACAAACTTCATTATTAATCTAAGTTTTGCCAATTGATAACGATGACAAGGGTTAGTATTATTTCAAGAAGGAACAATTCAACGTGCTATTGTAGCTATTGATAATATATTCTCTTTTTTCCAAACTATTGGAGAAAAATCTCAGGTTTTATTAATCTGCTTTTATTTACTTAGATGGATATATTATCAACAGATACAATAGCATGTTCATTTACCATTCACTATGGCTTAGTTCTTCATTTCAGGAGAGAAGCTTGTTTCCTGTTCCTGTGTTCATTGAATTATGGTGATGACTACATCTAGTCCGAAGTATTGGTTGTTTAGCATTAACTTGAACCTTCACCTGGACTGGACATCTTGCAACTTGGTTCATTAATATCATCTCGAATAACCATTTTCCCCAAAAATTTAAGCTATTGATTTTGGCGAGCCAATAATCTTGTACTAAGCAAACTCAAGATTGTTCTTCATAAGTGTAAGTTACCTATTCCTACCTGGGACAGTCTCATTCACTTATTAGTAAATGGGTGCACAAAAACATCGCTGTATCTTTTATCTCATTGTATTATATGGCATATGAATCCTAGTTCCGTTATAAAACCTGGTTTACAATTTCAACTATATTCACTTATGTATCTAATTATTCTCTCTTCACGTGCCTTCACCGACAGTGTAGCCCTAGTAGCAGCAATAACAAAGCTTTTCTTCTCTACTTGTTGGGGTTCTATCTAAACCTTATTTCAACTACATGCTTCTGTATATTAGCGACCTATCTCTTGCCAACTTTTTCTTTGCTCGAGTGGAATGCTGTTTTTTGAACACGTCTTTTATCCCTGTTCCCTGCGGCATATGAATCATGTGCTATAATTCAGCTATATGCACTCAATTTTCACCTATGTTTCTCGTTCACCATCCTCGAGTTGCGGTCAATAATATTATTCGTCAAATACAAGGCACCAAAATTACTTTTGGATCCACCAGTTGAAGTGTGTCTATAAAGGCCCTTATAAAGGAGTAGCAGCACGTAGTATTTGAAGGGAAGACTACATTTCTTTTAATGACAAGGATTTCATTAGACCACTCGGTACATCGGAAAAGGTTTATGGAGAGACATTAACCTGTAACATCTAGGACGCAATTCCCTAAACATTCTCATTTTACCTTGTTTACTAGACTCTCTCCTAGTCTTGGCAATCTGGATGGTTGTTCTGAAGTTGCATGAGCTTTATCTGTACGATTTAAAGGTTAAGTCTATCTACCTACAAACTGGCCTTTGATATTTCACAGCACGTTCTTTTCTTCTTTGCAGTTTCCATGGCCATGTTTTTTGGTCACCAAGTCACAGAATATTGTTACCGGCTAACAGATGAATGCTAACATTCCCATGGTTTATTGGGGGGGGGGGGGGGAAGGAAAAGAAAAATCTTCTTCAATTCCCTCCTTATGGTTTCATCACCAACTGCAAAACTGATTCAGGCCGTTATATGGATATAGAAACTTCATTAGTTCTTTATTTTAGCTTTCTCAGTTTTGGCTCCTGCTCCCTATGGATGTAGAACCTTCATTAATTTTTTGATAGAAAGGCTCTGACAGATTGTGATGACCAACTTATGACATCAGTTCTATGGCTTACATTTGTAAGGATGTTTGTTCTGTTGCCAGTCATTTGCGGTTGTAGTGCGTCATTAGTTTAAATTTCTAACTGTGGCCTCGTTTAAGTTTTTAGTGCAAGCTGTAAATCCTTTTGGGTCCTATAGTAGATTGAGCGGCCACAAGTACTGCAAGAAGCCTACTTGTTTTTGGCTGAACTTGTTTATTCATCACAAAATTATGATTCTTAGGACGGTCAACTATATTTCTTTCAAATGTCAAACTAAGCGGAACTGATACTCGTATTTCTAATAATTTTCTGATGTGTCCTAAATTCTATTAATATTCTCTTATTTTTGGACTCTTGATTTTTCTCTGATGTACTCCGGCACTTGTCAGGTATGGGAAACATTTTTCATTCTTTATTTAAATTATAGTATTTTAAAATGGAAAAATCTATGAACGTCTATGGCTGTGATTAAACAAGTAGTAACTTAAGCAAGAAAAATACAAAAAATTTGAATATTGAAACATTAATGATAACATATGAAAGAAATACCTTCTTCGTGAACCGTTTAGAATAGTTAATGCTTTATTAAAGTATATTTTTGTTGGTGTTTTGTCTTGCTTTCCTTTTTGAAAATTTACTGTGACAACATCTTCATGTCAATGTGTATTTAGCTGCCTTTTGCCTTGCTGTAACATAACTATCCTTGTCCTAGATTTTGTAAAATTTAAAACATCTTGCATGTCTGTCTTTCCCATTCCATGTCTGTCTTTCCCATTCCCCTTCTTATGACAGTTTTACATAGCCCATTGCTTGTTTTTTTTTCTTGAATAGCTTCTGAAGTGCTACATTCTGGTTTTCATACCTGAATTTATTACTTCTGCAGGTGTTTCTTAATGTTTTGGTAAATGTTACTCGTTTTGATTTGCCATTATGGCATCGGATACTAGTTCTTGAAGTATTAAGAGTAAGTTTCAGAAGCTTGAATGATGGCATCCATTTTTCGTTGATATATCTACATCCTTTTTAATATTCTAATCCTTAGTGGTTGTGATATATCATTTACCACTTCCTCTACAGGGTTTCTGTGTAGAAGCCAGAACACTGCGTCTACTTTTTCAGAATTTTGACATGTAAGGTTCTAGACTTCACTATCGTCCTGCCTAGTCAGGAGCGATCTACTCTTTTTCGTAATAACTGAGAGACCTAAATCTTTTGCATTATAAAATTTAATGAAAGAAAAGGATCCCTTTAGTGGACCCAGAAGTTTGGGAGAAAGAATTCATTGTTGTTGTTGCTACCATATAGAACTTAAGCTTATCTTAAAGGAATTTATTGATGTCATTTGTATTGACAGGTAATGTATCTATTATCTAACTATGTGAGCTCTTCTGAATTGTTGATGTTTTCCTTTTATGGTGCTTCGGTGCTCTTATTCACTACCTCTAACACAAGCGAATTCATAATTGCGAATAAGCCTACTAATTACTAACATACTATATGTTGTATAGTCATGTGTTTTTGTCACATGATGCATATTGGCAGTGCGAGAAGCGGATGATGAGTCTTGTTATTGTTGATCACTTTGTTTTGATTGATGATGTTAATCATGTTTTATTCACTGCATGTATTTCAGACAACACCGTATAGTTACCGTATGGTATCTTGTACTTGTAACTTCAAACTCAGATCTTTGAATTTATCTCGTTGATTTGTTGAAGCCATGCTGTCGAATAATATGGCGACAACCAGTATATGCAATCTGGTTGTTCTTATGTTCTAGCACTAGTAAAATCCTTCTCTTAACTGGCCAAGATTTCAATGGAGCTTAATGTTTGTTTAGACAGCAGTTTGTAAGCCTAGAAAAAAGAATCCTTTACCAAACATTTCATAAAGTGGAAAATCTAGTACTTTCGTGTATATTAATTGTGGAAACTGAGCAGTTGCACGGACCAAGCTGGTGGTTGTTCATGGCTGGCATGAATCTAACGAAGCTGCTTTTGTTTTATCAGGCTGCTATAACATGCTATAACGTGCTATATGCACATGAATACTGTTTAAAGGTTACACTTTGTCTCTTAGATCTGACTTTGTGGTTTGCTTCTCTAACTTGCTCATTTATGTGCTATAAGTTATCCAATCATATTAAGTCTTCCACAATCTTTAATGTTTTGTTCAACTTTCAGAATGTTTCCTATTTGAAACATGATTGGCATTTCTTATGAATATTTGGAATAAGTTGATTATATTCACATTCTACGACATATTGGTTTTCCATCTTCTGTACAATAAGTTACTATTTTTTTTATTTTTAAAATATAGATATTGTTTGTGCAATGGTGAAGTTCTCTTTTAATGTTTTCGGGCCTTTCATGTCTTTATTGTGTTTCCTTTTTCACTGATAATTTTCTTTTCTTTTTGAAGGGATCCAAAGAACACTAACGTTGTTGAAAATATGGTTAAAGCACTTGCTCGAGTTGTATCAACTATTCAACTGGTATGTTCATGCACTTCTCACTCCCTCATACCTCTCAGTTCACATCTCATTCTAGTCACATTTCCTTGTTATACCTAGTTTCAATTGGAAGTATATAGTGTTCAGAGTTTAGACCCTTTTTTCTTCACACTATTGCTAATTTGCATTTACCTGCTGTTTCCCACTCTCATAGCTGCTCTTTGGTCCAACATTTTTGACTTCTTTCTGAAAGTAAATAGTTTGCTGATGTATGTTGACAGGTATAGAATTCTGGGGGTCGGGGATGAATAAGGTGACATCAGCAAATTCAAAATAACGTAAAGTGTGTGAAACAATAACGTGATATGAAAAATTACATTGTAACATAAATCATAGTTTTCAAAATTAATAAAACAATCAAGATGTAACAAAACCATTTTTTACAAGATAGTAAGATCAAGATCAATATATCCACAATAAAATCCCGATATCTATGTTAAAAATCTTGACTATCCAAGAGCTGAAAGATAACTGGCAATCCCCCACAAGAGTTTCATTTTCAAGAGCTACAATCAAAATATCTCAATGTTGATTATAAAATTTAAATTATAACTCTTACCCCTCACCACAACTTTAGAGTTTTAATGCAGTGGAAGGGATCTTTAACATAGTATCAGGGCAACTAAGTTCAAATCCCACCATTCATGTATTTAAAGCGGATTTTAGAAAAAGAAACCGCTACACTACGTTACCTAGGTACTTCTATCATGAAGCCGTCCCCTATCGGATACGTATCCGATACTTACCCGTACCCAAACTTCATGGACACTCCTTGGATATATGCTTACTTTTTTTCTCAAATGTGTACTCAATTATATGATATATGTTTTAATTTAAAACATTTGTCATACACTTCTTAGACATATATCCTACACATCCATTTCTTAAAACTCTTTAGACATGGGTCGGGTTTGTTTTCGCTCATATTGAAGCTCAGAACTATGATTTTAAATGGTCTTTTGGGTCTCTAGTTAAAAAACGAGTGGTTTCCACTTTATAATTATCAACATAAGAAAGAAATTTACAAATGTGGTAGTAATTTTAATTCTAATTACACATGAATTGGAAAACAATAAAAATCTCATGTAAATTATTAATTTCAATATGTGTGTAGCTGTGTCCCCGTACCCTACAATTTACAAGTTTGCTGTGTTCCGTACCAATACCGGTACCCATTTCCATGTAACATAGCCGATGCACGAGTCCATGTTACGGTCCATAAAAAGGACTCAACCTGGGTTGGGACATGTTTGTGTCTAAAATATTAACCTTCAATCCTCACCAGGAGAGACATTCAGTTTACAGATCAAAAGGCAGAAAAGAGAGGAGCCATTCTGTAGTAATTTAGCAGGTTCATATCTTTACTACCACAAAGCTCTTCTCTGCCTTATGGGTTTTCATTATCCAATCTCCCCAAGCTGAGATATCATCCAATAGAATCTTGGGTAAACAAGAAGTCTCCTTATAGCTTGCTAATATCATTGTTTTAAATCCCCGACATAACTGACATACGCGGATGGTGTATCCTTTTACAAGGCTTGCTGCAAATTGATATGGTCTTAATATCCTTTACTACTTTTTGGCAATTTTTGAGTGATGTATTCCTAACATGGACGATATATTAGCCGATTATGTCTGTCAATATGTCTTTTCATATAGCTTGTCACTGAACAATATAGTTCTTCAATTTTTTTTAATATTTGTAAACAAAAATTCTTGTCATATGAAGTTTTTTTTAGCAAATTCTAGTATGCTCTTTACCTATGTAAGTTTATATGATTGTTAGTGATTCTAAACACATATTATTTATATTTTTTTATAAAATTAAGTACGTTGATATTATGACACTCAAAGTATACTTATATAATTTGCCATAATATCGGATGATGTGCATATAGCTAATATCATACACAAACATTAAGAAGAAAGTTAATCTCGGCCTGCTAATATCATACGCAAACATTGAAGTTGGTCAGTTACTCGCTGGTACTCCAAACTTCAGTTTATTTGCAAATAAGAAGCTCATAACTAGTGGTGAATGTAATTTTATTTAATAAAAAACATGTTTTTCTGGTTCCAATATTTGCAAGATATGAAAATGCCCGCTTTTCAAATATGTAAAATAAGTTCAATCTTTCTTTATTATATGATATTTGAATACATTCAAATAATAATGAGGAAGATATGAATATGTTAAAATGGAGTTAATGATCTGTGTGCAGTCAGTCTTGCTTAGAACAGATAATATTGCGCTTGAAAAATCTCAAGGCAGACCTAGTCAATCGGCGAGTCGTCCAGGTGAGAATTCCCTTTGATCGTGTGATTAATATAAATCTAAAGCGGTTTGATAGATCAATCAAGTTGACTATTAGTGGCTTGTCTCCAAACATTGTCCATGTTTGGACCCGGCTGACAATTTGTTGCTCGAATGGTTGATAATTCAACTGAGCCGAACATCTGACCTTCAATAGTACTCAGTTTAGCGATCCCTTGCTGGTTGGAATTGTGTTAGATTGGTCCAGTGGGTAGTAGTTTGTTGTATCTTCAGTTTTGGATGCATAACCAGCAAAGTGTGCAAATGCAACTAAAACTATTCAAATTAATAGTTGCGATGAATATTCAAAGCTTGGAAATGTTATTAATCGACTTAACACTCAAAGTATACTTATATAATTCGCTTCAAAACATGTCTTAGATGTAGTATTGACTTGTAACACTGTAACTTGAGTTCTTCAACACTTTTGCTTTCTTGGTCTTAGTCCTTCATCATTCAAGCTTCTTGAATTTTGGTCCATATTATTAAGTACTGACAGCCTTGGTTCTGTCTGTTACTTCACAAATTTGTTGTCATCAAAACCAAGTATATCATGATTGAAGTTCTTCTCTTTCTTGATGATGACATAATTATACTCCAACGTATCATAAGGTTAAATAGCTCCCCACAAATTCATGACATGCACAAAACTGTTGCTTAGATATAAGTTTTAGACATTCAGCTTCTTGATTCAAAATTTTGAACATTTAAAAAACTTATACACCAAATTTTGTTGGATTTCAAATATTTTAGACCGTAAAAGATGCTTTTTTAAGCCAATCATTTAATACCAACTTGATCCCTGAAGAATACCTTTAAGTACTTCAATTTGATTGTTTTGACTCTTTGGATAGTTGCAGCCACAGTGGGCTGATCTGGGTTGACCTGTGAGATAAGCTGTGTAGTTTCCATTGGTTTGTATAGTCCTTTCAGCGTTTAATATGTATCTATAGATGGTTCATATGATTGTGATTTCAGAACTTTGTATGCACCCTACACTAATCAACAACTACACTGAATCATTATAGTTCGTACTATTTGCATGATCATCTGCCAATTGAAGCGCCTTACTAGATCCTATTAAACTTCTTTAATACAATATTTCTTTTATTTATTTATTTAGGTTTCAGAGTCAAGTGAAGAGAGCCTTGCAGCTGTCGCGGGAATGTTTAGTAGTAAAGCAAAAGGTATTTCTTGTAAAGTTGGAAGAACTTCCCATTTGCTTTTCTGTATGTTAATTCATGATCATGGTAAAGGACCACAAAATGAAAGAGTTACACATCTCTCAAATGCAAAAGCTAAGAGTTAAACAGAAGGATGCATAATTACAAGAATTTTTTAACTTTTAATAACCTAAGTAAAGTTTTGATTATTTGGTGAATAAGATAGAAGCAAGTTGTTGATGGACTGCTGGATGAGCTCATATGTTGTGATCTCATCTAACCAGATCGAAGTTAGATAGCCGTTTTTTGCATTAAGATCAATTTTACTATTATTCTATAGTCATCTGCTAAAAGGATACTTTTTTCCTAGATAGGGGAATAAGCCACCTACGTCTGAAGTCTATGCTAAAATTAGAACATTTCCAAACTTTTACCATCAATATGGGGCTGCCTACGATCAGTCCTCAAAGCTTGTACTACTCTGCACCATGAAAATAGAATTGATCAAACGTTTAAGATTAGCCGAAGCTCTGTATACACAAATGTGAAATGGAAATGTAGCCATTAGATTACACTGATCTATGGTCAGAGTTTTTATATTGGAACCATTAGCTATTTTAGGCTTAATTGCAATTAAGTAGTTGCTAAGAGTCCTTTTGCATATCTCTGATGGGTCACTTTATGTTGTTGTGAGTGGATCAAGCATTTTAATTAAACAAGCTAGACTTGTTTAGTTAGTTCTTCAGGGCATAAAAATTGTCGCAGTTGAATCCATTTGACTTGTATATCAAAAGTGGCTAAGACGTTGTCACTTTGTGTTGTCTGAACTCTGAAGTAGATTGATCATTTGAGGACTGAGTATCTTTTTAAAAAAATTTTAACTTAGGACTGAGATACGTATGGCACTCAGATCCAATAAGGACAGTTAAGGGCTTATGTAAATACTAAGTAGGCTGTGGCTTGGCACAAGTGGCGTTTGAATCTTAGACTTCATGCACCTTATGAAGAGGTTTTATTACTATGCTACAAATGACACTTGCTTTGGTCATTTTGTTATTTTTGTATGAGATGAGGGGTCAGTGCTCTGGACCATATAGGTTAAATTTTTTTTATTCCTATAATGTTTTTCAACCCTTACATCTCTTCTTCCTGTGTGTCATCTTTTCCTTCTTTACCTTATCCCTTTCATTTCTTTTTTATCTTCTTCAATTATGTTCTCTTCAAATATCAAACTGAAATTAACAATTAAGCTGGTCTGTGGCTTGTATCAATTGAATTGAAAAACCTTTTTTTAGCTCATATTATAGGGCTTTTATAGAAAGAAAGACATTTGCAGATTTAAGATAAACCTAAGCATCTTACTTGTTTGTACAAATTTCATTCATTTATTATGTGAATAGAGTAAAACTTTAAATTTAACTATTCATTAGTTCAAATCTGTGTTAAACTGGAAATGATTTTTTAATTTTCATTTTCTACAGTTGCACTTATTTTCTGGCATCCAAACATGCCCTATTAATTCATATAAGTTTTATGTCACGTCTGAATTGATGGTTTTAAAATTTTGATGCTCTAACAAATACTATTTCAATTGATAGGTTGCAGGGTCGAATCATATTGCTGGGATCCTAGTTAACCTCTTATTAAGATTTAGCTCTCCATTCAATTAGATATGATCTTAATATGTTTGTTCACCTTTAGTTTGATCTAATTTCTGTGTAGGATCATTCTTACAACCACAAACAGTGCCCATTGGAAGCGTTTTTCTAGCTCTTTTGTATGTTTCTTCTTGAATTTAGAACTTCCAGAAGTATTGCAGAGTCATGACTACCACAATTAATGGGCATTCTAGCCTTACTGAGTTAAAAAGCTGGCATTTTATTTTAAACTAATCTAAATTTTATGCTCTTAAGGTCCATTCTTATTTCTTCTTTTTATTTTTGTGGGAGATAGAATGTCTAGAAGAGATGGATTATGGCGTCCTTATTTGTTCGTTAGAGAAGATAATGAAACCTTAGCATGTGGTTGAAGGTGTATGTGCATATATATCTGTAAATACTAATCTTTTGGATCAAAATTTGCTACTCATTTAATCTTTATGTATCTAAAAGCATGTGTTGTCTTTTCTTTCTATATGATAAGCCTATGGTAGTTTGATGTTTGTTCCTTCTTTTGTCAATCTTTAGTAAGTTAAGTTGAGGGAACATACCCTGTGAATATTAAATTACTTGCATTTATTTGGAAAGGCTTAGATTTCACTACTGATTAGAGTGTTAGCAGGCATTGAATGGAGCATGGATAATGATGCATCTAATGCTGCTGTTCTGGTTGCCAGTGAAGCCCATGCTATTACTTTGGCGGTTGAAGGACTTTTGGGTGTTGTGTTTACAGTAGCTACCTTGACTGATGAAGCTGTTGATGTTGGTGAGGTTAGGCCAGTTAATTCTTTTATTGTTAACTATGAGCTTAACATAATATATCTGTCGATCTAACCAATTACTTATGCAGATTGAATCACCAAAATATGATAATGAGCATAGAGCAGAGTGCACTGGGAAAACAACTGTTCTTTGCAAATGTATGGTTGATTCAACATGGATGACCATTCTCGATGCTTTATCTCTTATCTTAGCAAGGTCAGAGGACATCAGTTGTTCTGTATTCTTCCTTGGAGTTGTTTCAACTAAATGACATGCAATCTCATTGTATAGGTCTCAGGGGGAAGCCATAATATTAGAAATACTGAAAGGATATCAGGCATTTACCCAGGTAATAATATCTTTTGAGATAATGTTCACTACCTCAATATGATTTATAGTGAGTACTGGAAAAAACTTGTAAGTGCGTTTATACATTGCTGTTGTTGGAATGTTTTTTCTTTTCCTCAAATGAGGTTGAATATTATTAAGTTGCTTAATACTTTCAAAAACAGTGCAAGGTTTTTGTGTGCCATGTCGTGCTGATTCTTACGTAATTGAATTCTCCTTAGGATTCGTATAATTTAATTCTGTTATGGATCTTTCATAGTTAATAGTTGCAGTTCACAACCTAAGTATCTACATATACTTTAACTGGGTGTTTGCCTATTTCAGGCATGTGGAGTTCTTCGCGCAGTGGAACCATTGAACTCATTTTTAGCATCCCTTTGTAAATTCACGATCAATATTCCAAATGAAGGAGAAAAGAGGAGGTATGTTATTGCACAAAATGAATGATTAAATTAATTACAAATTCTTATTCTTGTATGCATACTTACGTGCATATTGGTTCGCTATGTGAATATTAAGATGATGTTTTTTGTTCTCTCAAGTAAATACTCGAACTGGTATGAAAAGGTGATGGAAGACTTAATTTGTTTTTTCCATGGGTTGTTTTAACTAGAATAGGGAATAATAACCCATAAATGTATTATCTACTTCTTTGAAAGCTCTATTCTGTGTTTATCACTTCCTTTGAGTCCTTGCCACGCCCCACTTCCCAAAATACCAGGGAATCGGGACGTGAGCAAGCCCGCGACGTATTAGACTGAGGAGAGATAAGTGTTAGACCCGTCTTCTCAATCTAATACGCTAAGCGTCAAGAAATACAAACGAAGGCACAAGTCCCCGATTACAGTAGCGAGAATATAATAAACAACTCAGAACAGAAAATATACATATCACAACTGAATATCATCCCAGGCATAATATTCGGGCCAAACATGCCCTTATACAAACTATCTGAATGAAATACTGGAGAATATAAAATACAATGATCAGGCGGAAAAGGAAATGCTACAAAAATAAACTGAAAGGAATAACTGAACTTCAACTCTTCTTCTGCTTCGTCTACAAGACACTCATGCTGAGAATACTCGGCTCTGGCGCATCTCCAAGCTGAACCTATTCTTCTTCTAAGTCTGACGTACACCAGAGAAAACAGGTGTACGTCAGGGTGCAGGGCACACGGCAAGATCCCAAAAGGAAGAATAGAACGGTCGTGCGACCAATGCGATAATGGTAATAACAATGGAAACATACAACTGAAATACTAATATTTTGACTATAATTTACTACTAGAATAGAATAATCATAATAAATCCAAGGGAATCAACCAAGTAACAAGTCGATCATGCAGCTAGTGATCAGAATAATCATCCAAGTAACAGGAGCATACACTCGATATAATTAATACTTAAAAATCTACAACTCGAGACGTAGTACGTCGAGCGAAATAATCCAAACAAGGAAACCCTCATGTAAATACCATATGTCTTAAATTGTAGATAATTAAATATTAATCCCGATCTATGTATGAAAAGAAATATAACTGGTCTGTATCTCACATGTATCCATAAATCCTAACCAAAGTGACGACACCGATTCACCTTGACCCAACAAATCAACCACAGTGGCGACACCGATCCACTGGTAACAAGTCATATAACTAGCCATCTTATAACAGGTCACTGATTCACATCTCACACAGAGTCAACGCTCATATCATCAAATAACTGACTGTTCACATATCCCCTACGTGCATCTCATCAAATAAATTCAGGAACCAAAGTAGCGACACCGATCTACTTTGACCCAACCAATCAGCCCCTAGTGACGACACCGATCCACTGTGACTCACAAACCAACCCCAGTGCGAAACGGTTCACTGGTTCTAGTCTGGAAGGTACATCAACAGTCTTATCCGATCACATGAACATTAACTTTCCCATCTCAACTCTTTTTGCTTTTCTAAGTCAACACAATACATGTCTCTAGGTCACGTAAGGCTACTACGGTCATGACCACTGACAGTTCTCAATCACAACCAGAAATAACGAATACGAATGATCATGTACGATAATATCAAGGCATATCACATAATTAAGAATCAGAAATCATAAAATTGTTCTAAAATAATCTTATGAAATAATAAATTTATTTACTTAAAATAATTCCTTTTACAAAATGAGTTCTTTCAAAATAATCCCTTTTTCCAAAAAAGTTATTTTCTCATTACAATAATTCTAAAAATAATCTTTTAAAATAATAAATTTATAAATTCAAAGATAAATTCTCATTAATTCACAATATTCTATTTTCCCAAATAATTTCTTTTTAAAAATATTTATCATTCTAAAATAATTTCTTCCACAAGATAATTTCTAAACATTATTATAATTATTCTAAAATGATTCTTTTTCCAAGATAATTCCTTTTAAATTATTATAATTTTCCTAAAATGATTTTGTTCTCAAATAATTCTTTTTAATTAATATAATTATCCAAAAATGGTTCCATTTTTGAAATAAATTCTTTTAATTTATCATAATTATTCTAAAAATACTAATTATCATATTATGACGATTTATCTAATATCATTCATCAAATAATCACACGTAGATAATCATTAACATATCTAAAATTGCCGATAATTTATAATAAATATAAAAGTCAGATATGAGCAAGTGGGATCTTGCGTCGGGTACGTCGTCAACTGCAGCGGGGGTCGTCGGGGTGGATACACGGGTCACAACAGGTTCAACGGCTCGTCGGAAAGTCAATCGGTTAGAATACAAAAGAGAGGTATTAGTAGCGATTAGCGATATTCAAATGAATATAACGATGTGTAGATAAGGAGCCCAAGTAAAAGGAATATACTGTGTGATAGACAACACGAAGGGCTACGCACCGGTGAAGACGGTGGCGGAAACGGAGATCGGAAGTGGCCGGAAAACACGTGCGAAGTTGGCACAGTGCTGCTGTTTTCAGCGAACTGCTTGCCGTCGATCGATGTTTCGGACGATACCGAGAGAGATAGAGAGTGAGTTAGAGTGTGATACAAATTGGAGGTGATAGGCAACATGTAGGTTTACTCACCGGAGAAGAAATCGACGAAAACGGAGGTCGGAGGTGATCGGAAAGTGCGTGTGAAGTCGACACAAAACTGCAGAAATCTGCAGTGCAGTTTTGCGCCGTTCGTCGCTGTTCAGGCTCATTTTCTCGCTGCTCGGAGCTTCTCCTTGCTGTTCGGGCTTGTCGGAGGTGGGAGGAGGTTGCCGGGGGTTGTCGGGATGTCTCGGTGGGCTCCGGGGTTCGCCAGCGGCTAAAAGGTGGGGACGGCGGTTGATGGTGATGGCGGATGGTGGAGGAGATGGGGCTGGTGATGTTGGATGGTGGTGGAGGTGCTGGTGGTGATGGAGATCAGGGAGGAGGAGGTGGTGCTGGTGGTGGAGGCTGAGGTGGTCGGAGGTTGTGGTGGAATTCGGACGGCGGAGGCTCTGGTGGTGATGGCGGGGAGGTGATGACGAGCTCGGAGTTGGAGCTGGAGTTGAGGAAGAGGAGCGGATGTTGGGTGGTCGCAGGAGGATGACGTGGAGATGGAGGTGAGCTGTAGAGGGGAGAGAGTGAGAGAATGAGGGAAGAGTTGGAGAGAGGGAGACTGAGGTGAAGAAAGAGAGAGAGAGATGAAGTGGATGAAGAATGAGAGAAATATAAAGAGGGGGAGGACGTAACTCAGAGTGAGAGAGAGAGAGGGAGAATGAGACAAAGATTAAGAAAGAGTGAGTGAGCTGGAGTGAGAGAGAGAGTGAGAATGGAGAGAGAGTGAGGGAGATAGGAGAGAGAGACACGGGTTGGTGGGTTGGTGGAAGAGCTTCCTCGTGGGCGGCTTGAGGCTGGTGGATTTGTCAAAAGAAGTGGGAAGAAATGGGTGTGCGAGTTTGGCGGAATTGGCGCGGTCAAAAATAGAGGGAGGAAGAGAAAAAGAGAGAGAGAACGTGTGAGAGAGAGATTAAGAAATGGTTTAGTTAATTAATGAGAGAATTACGGAGAAATACAAGGAGAATAATCAGGATAAAATCAGTGTAAAATAATAATAATAATAATAATAATAATAACAACAACAAGAACAACAACAAGAGTAAAAATTCAAATATTAATTAATTTAAAAAGTTTTATCGTAACAATTTAATTTATAGTAAGCAAAACTATATAAAACCGGATTTTTAAATCATAGAAAATTCTAGAAGGCCGAGAAAATACAAATACTCTTTTAAAAAAAATAATTGAATATTTTAAAATACCAGAAAATTTACTTTAACTAGTATCAAAATTTCATGGTCCTTACAGTCCTTTTTCCTGAATATGTAATACAAAAACATATTTAAAAATTGCTATTATTTTTATGCATATGTAGTATGAACTTGGTTCTGGATCTGCAAGTTTTCAGGTTTCATATTGTCTGTTCATTTACTCAGTAATGGAACTTTTAACAGTGTTTTGCAATCTCCTGGATCAAGAAAGTCAGAACCTTTGATTGATCAGCGAGATAATGTTGTTCTTACTCCAAAGAATGTGCAGGTAACATGTTTTTATTTTTATTTTTATTTGTGTGCACTATTTCCTTCAAATCGTATGTCAGATTTACTATGTCTATCTATCATTATGTTTCGGTTGAGTTCCTTAAGGAGTTGATTGATTTTATATGGTTTATGCTGCAGGCATTAAGGACACTTTTCAACGTGGCACACCGTTTGCACAATGTTCTTGGTCCATCCTGGGCTCTGGTATGTTTTCACATCTTCTGTCTTTTGAAATAAGGCCTATTGTCTTTGCTGTTAACCTTCCAATTTTCAGGTTTTAGACACTCTAGCAGCTCTAGATCGTGCTATCCATTCTCCTCATGCATCTACGCAGGTTACACCCTCTTAAAAACTGCAAAACTCTTTAATTTGTTAAAATGCTGGGTTTCTTTACAAGCTATTCACTTGCTTTTTCTCCTAAGTTAGGACATGTGAAAATTTAATATCTTCTGAATGAGAACAGAAGATAGCTATGCTTTGGTGGTAGCTGTACCAGTATTATGACATTAAAATCTATCCAAATTTCATTTAGTTTTGAGCTACTGCATTCACTGGTCTAATCAAATCTACGAATTTCCACTTAGTGTAGGTATGTTTAGTGTGTCTTTATTCTTATATATCTGAAATCCATCACATATTCTTTGACAATACAGATTCTCAAGTAATTTGCTGAATGATCATTATAATTCTCAAACTTTGGATGACTCTGTTGACTTACTGACCATATAACACATTTTGGGGATCATCCTTTTCTTTTTTGCCTTATGTAGTCGAAGACTCGAAACTGGTCTCAGTTTTTTGAAGCTCATAATCAACTTTTTATCTATGGATAGGAAGTTCCGACGTCTGTTTCAAGACTTACTAGGGATACATCTGGGCAGTATACTGATTTCCACATCCTCTCTTCACTGAATTCTCAGGTTTAGCCAAAAACTAAAGCTATTCCGGTGTAAGTTTTCCTCTTACGTCTTGTTTCTATTCTGATAAAGTTTTCCTTTTTTTGATTGACAAGCTGTTCGAAAGTTCCGCACTGATGCATGTTTCTGCAGTGAAGTCACTCCTTTCTGCATTGTGTCAGTTGTCAAGTCAGTGCATCTTAGGAAATTCAAGTGTCACAGGTCAAGCATCCAGTCAACATACAGGAAGTGTAGCATTTTCAGTGGAACGTATGACTTCAATACTTGTAAATAACCTACATCGTAAGTACCTGACTTTTCGACATCTGAAGATGTTTTTCTTTTGTGTGCTTATTGCTTAGTTGAAAAGTAGGTGTACTTTCATTTTAGTTGTAGAGGAGAGAGATGCTGATAATGATCAAGAAGCGAAAAGATAGTTATAAATTTTAATTTTAGATTGTTAAATTTTTCATTTTATGGTTATTAATGTCCTTAAACATTTTTATCTTTTTCAGATTTTCCTTGTTTGTTTGGTTCGTAGAGTCTTCTTTCAACTCAGGGGTATTTCTATAAATTTCAAATCAGGTGCTATATACAATATTTCTAGGGTCACCATTGAGAGGATGAATTCTTGAAATATGTGCATTGCTTTCATGAAAAATTCTTTTCCTCTTCCAACTTTTCTGGTGTGAAGGCGACACAAAGTTAGTGTGAAGGCGATGGAAAGTTAGTGTGAAGCCTTTATCTCTTTTATTTTTATTTTTATTTATTTTATCTTTTTAGCAAACCTCTAGCAAACCAAAATCCATAAGCCGGAACCATTTCAAGATCCTAATTGAACTCCTAAATTCCTTACTTTAATGCTCTATTGGTCTGTCCTAGTCTGAAAACTAAACCTAAATCAATCTTATTTGATATAGTTGATCAAATTCCTTTCACAAAACAAACCCTAGGTGCCTTAACCTCTAGCACATTTAACATTCGTATACTAGTCATCATTGTTTTTTATATTCCCGACTTAGCCCGATGTATCCTTTTACAGGATTGTTGCAACCGATATGGTCTCTAAATATCCTTTACCGTTTTTTGGTTATTTTGGGTGACGTATCTCTGATATGCCAAATATATCAACCGATATGTTGGCCGATATATCCTTTTATATGGCTTGTCGCTAAACAATATACCGCGTTTGGCAATTTTGGGCGAGATATCATGGTTTTCCCATTACAACAAATGACATTTTAGCATAAAAAAACCAGACGAAATGTTGCAACGTCGATTTGTAGTTTTGTTTATTTTACAAGGTTGATTAATGATCCTAAGTATATATTATTTACATTTTGTATGCTTAGATTTCATTAAGTATGTTGAGATTATATTTTAGTGTATTATACTATATATGCAAACATCTATTATGGCATTTTGATATTTACCACATATCCCCAATATTTCTCCGACATCCGCAATTTGATATGGATTTTGGCAATCCAATATTTCCCCGAAATCCAATATTTAAAACCTTGCTAGTCATGTCATCTCAAAATCATCTTCAACTTCGAAATTGAAGATCAAAAAATCTGGAGGGAGAAAAAAAAAAGAAAGAAAAAGAAATTTGTTATTGGGTGCTAAGCCTCATGCATTACCATTCAAATTGGATAATGTTCAAAAGAAAGTTTGGCTCTGATTTCATTTTAGTGATGAAGAACTCTAAGTTTGACTGAGTTATATATGTCTTCTTTAGGACATAACCTTATCCAGACAATTTAGTTGAAGTATGTATGTCCCGATCAATTGATGCAGTTACACTCAGGCTTGAGTCTTGATGGGGGTACAGATCCTTTTGGCTGACAATTTCGATTAAGTAAATGATTTTAAATTTTTGTTTAAGGATTTGTATTGTAGAATAGTTTCATTAGCCTCATTACTTGGTTTCTCATTTATGCAAATTTGTTTGATGGCCCCTTCAGTAGTTCAGGGAATTGTCCTTTATTTATGCGTCATTTATATCCAGTATCTTTTCATTTTCTCTTACAAAGTTGCACCTTCTCTGGGGTTTTCTGTTTGTGACTACACGCCTCTAGCTAGGTTACTTGTATTTCCTTTGGACTTAAAAATGTAAACTGATACATCTAGTTCCCTAGATAGTTTTATTTACTTGTATCTATAGGATGTTATAGGAGTACTATAATCTTCTCTTATAAATAAAGAATGTTTCATTTACTATCCTTATTTATCCCTGCTGTCATCTAACGTGCATTTAAGAACAGATTTATCTAACCCAAAGTAGAACTTTCAGAAACAAACGCCATTCTGCTAATACCCACTTTATGTACATAATTTACGAAATGCAATAAAAAATCATGAACCTTCTAAATTTAATGTTACAATATATTTGAGACATATTATACAAAGTTTCAAAACCAGTTTTTGTGGAAAGCCTTCTCTATAGTCACCGGCAACTAATTATAACACTAGCCAAAAGCAAGCAATTGCTAAAACTGGTTGGATGAAAGTTATGGTATGGAATAGAATCAGATGCATTAAAAACTCATTAATGACTCTCAAATTAAAATATGAATTCCAACACCCTAGAATTTTTTAACCAGATTATTGGACTTTCCCTTGATTAATTTTTTGCTCTTTTTCTTCAAATATCCTGTATCCTCACACAGCAATAATCTCTCCCTCCAAGGCATTTATTTATTGATGCCACGTACCACATTTGCATGAATCCGAGCTATGTGAATGAACTAATAGTTAGTCGGATAATTTGCAATTTCTTATATTCCTTCCTTGTGTTGATGCTAAAATTTTGAATTCCAAGTGCAGATGTGGGTACCAGCAGATAGCCAGATACTTTCTAAATAACATCATTTATGCATACGTATTGAAACCAAGCGGTCTACTGCTCCTCATGTTGTAGGTTCTAATCATAACCTGATGTAAAAAAGAATACCTATTGATATAGAATTGAAATCACAAGATGTGAAGTGCTTAAACATTGTTTTGCACCTACCATGTCGAATAAGTTAGGATACTAGTTAGGAGGCCATGAAAGCGACACTCCTTCCTATCAGTTTGTGCAATCTTTGTCAAAAATGATCTAAAAGAACTATCCTCAGCGTTAGTATTGGTCAGAATGTTGAATCACACATACCTTAGTAGAATTTGTCCAACATGTATCATGGTGTCATTTTCTACAATGCTTAACCGTGCAGTCACCTCTGAATGTAGCCCCCTCTTTTCCTAAGTTATAGAGCATCTGCTGAAGGGTAAAAAATCTATCAGGGTGTGTTCTGATTGGATGTAGGATTTCATCTGCTGTGTCATGAATATCAGTAAACATAATTTTAACAATATTTAGGATACTCTTTTACACCTTACAGGCCTATTTTAATGTTCAAGATATTCTTTAAGGTAACAAAATGCAAGATCTGTCTGGGCAAAAACTGGGCTGGGATTATAAACTTTAAATATGGATTCATTTTCACCCTTAGATAGTCCAGTGTATACTCAACTAGAGGATATAGTTATGTGCATTCTTATTGTGAAAATGGGTCCTTTGACAAACCCTGAATTTGTAAGACTTCAACAGATTAGAGTCAGTAGAAGTTAAACTATATGCACTGCACGGACCATGGACCTTTCAGTAAAGTAGCATGTGTAATCTTGAAAGTTATACAATTTAAACTGTGAATTACATGATGCAAAGAATGTTATTTGGGGTTGGATATATTCAGTTGCATTGAATTTAGTTTTATTCTTTTATCAGGTTTTGAGTCCATATGGGATCAAGTCATTGACCATCTAATTGAGGTGATATCATATGCAAATTTCTCCTTGTTGATAATGTATCATTCTTTATTATTATTCTTTCTTTCTTTCTTTCTTTTTTTAATGGAAGATAATGTATCATTTTTTATTTTCTTTGAGAAGAACATTTTAGTCTTTTGCAGCTTGCTGATAACCCCAACCAACAGCTAAGGAATTTGGCTCTTGGGGCACTGGATCAATCAATCTGTGCAGTCTTAGGTTCGGACCAGTTCCAGGGCAGTAAAACATGTGTTCATCAATTTCCTGACTCTGAAGTGAGTACTTTCACTTGCATACACCGTCTCAATTCACAGGATGTAATAAGGTATTTAATATCTCTTTGTTAGGTGGATGGAAGTAATACTGAAATGGGATCATTTGAGTGTGCGGTTTTAGCTCCATTGCCTTTGATTTATATGTCGAGTCAAAACCCTGATGTACGTGCAGGGACTCTGAAAATTTTGCTTCATGTTGTAGAGGTACTCGAATTCAAGCTGGGATTTTCTCCGTTCAAACTCTTAATACTAAAACATTTAATATAAGTCTAATCTGACCTTTATGGTCTTTCCCCTTGCAATCGTTATTTTCAGAGGCATGGAGAAAAACTTTACTATAGCTGGCCCGACATTCTTGAAATGCTGAGGTGTTTCCTTTTTCTATACAACTTGCATTCTTTTGTCACTCTTTAGATTGAAGGATATCTGACTTCTTGATGCATTCTTTGCGGGTTTTATCTATAGGACTGTTGCTGATGCATCTGAGAAGGATCTAATTACGTCAGGATTTCAGGTGAAATTACACATCATTGTCTTTAGTAGAAGAACGATCATGAAGATTTATCAGTGTCTGTTTAGTGGGTTCTAGTGTGGCTGGCGTACCAGCAAGGCACAAATGAGATGAGGTTAAAGTAAAACTCATTTGATTTGTTTCCTTTAAGCGACAAACAACATATCTTCCAGTCTTAATGTTTAAAGTTGTTGAGCAAGTACAAGAGTGAAGCAAGGGATTCTGCAGTCTATCAGATTGGGTATTCAAGTCAATGGAGCGTGTCTCCTCTCAATCTTTCAACAACCCAACAGTGAATTAAGTGTGCTATTTGCTACCAGTGGAGATGATACACAACAACAACAACAAAGCTTTTGTCGCAAATGTTTGGGGTCGGCTACATGAATCCTATTCTTCCATTCCATTCTATTAGGGGTCATCTCATCCGTTAAGCAAGTTATTATCATATTTTCTTAATTGCTTCCAACCAAGTCCTTTTAGGTCTATATTTAGATCTTCTAGCCCCATTAACTATAATATTATCATTTTTTCTAACCGGTGCACTAAGAGGCCTCCGTTGTACATGACCATACCATCTTAATCTATTCCCTCTCATTTTGTTCTCAATGGGAGCAATTTCTAATTTACTATGAATGTACTCATTTCTTATCCTATCTTTTAATGTATACCCATAAGATCATCGCAACATTCTCATTTTTGCTACACTCATTTTTTGCACATGTTTTTAATTGTCCAACACTCGGACCTATAAAGCAGAATTGGTTTTATAACCGTCCTAGAGATTTTTCCATTTAGTTTCATTGATATTTTACGATCACATAAGACTTCTGAGGCACTCTTCCATTTTAACCATCTTGATTTGATTCGAAGTATAATACCATCCTCTATCTCACCATCATTCCTAACAATTGATCCTAAATAGCCAAAATGATTATTTTTAGGTATTTCTTGACCATCAATATGTACTATAGGCTCTTTTCTTTCCGTAGTTTTACTAAAACTGCACTCCATATATTTTGTTTTGTTCTATTAATTCTAAAACCCTTAGATTTAAGAGCTTGTATCTATCTTTCTATTTTAGAAAGTATACTTTTAGTTTCGTCAACTAATACTATATCATTTGTAAATAACATACACCATAGGATTTCGTTATGAATGTGTTTAGTAAGTTAGTCCATAGCTAATGCAAAAAGATAAGAGCTTAAGACTGACCATTGGTGTAAGTCTATGGTAATAAGAAATGATTTAGTCTCTTCTTCATTAATTCGTACTCTAGCTGTTACTTTATTATATATATCTTTAATCGCATCAATATATAAACTAGATACACGTTTCTTTTCTAAAACCCACCACATTACCTCTCTAGGCACTCTTATCATAATCTTTTTCTAGATTAATGAAAACCATACATAGATCATTTCTCTTCTCTCTATATCTCTCCATCAATCGTCGCAAAATATGTATCGGTTTCATAGTTGGCCTCCCGGGCATAAAATCATATTGATTTTCAGCTATACTTGTCTCCTTTTATAGTCTTTGCTCAATTACTCTCTCCCAAAGTTTTATAGTATGATAAATTTTATGCCATGATAATTTAATAACTTTATATATCTTCTTTATACTTATATATCGGTATCAAAGTGCTAATCCTCCACTTATCATGTATTCTGTTCATCTCGATAATCTTATTAAATAATTTAGTTAATCATCCTAAGCATATCTCCAAACTTCAATAGGGATATCATTCGGTACTACAACTCTTTCACTTTTTATTTTCTTTAGAGTATCTTTAACTTCGCTAATCCTAATTTTTCGACAATATCTAAAGTTTCTATAATTCACTATATGGTCAAATTTTCTATTTTGCTCACTTGTTTGGTTATCATTAAACAATTGATGAAAGTAACTTTCCTACCTTTCTTTTATTTCCACGTCGGTTACTAGAACTCTTTGACTTCTCTTTTAATACACGTAATATTACTCAAATCCCTACTCTTCCTTTCTCTAATCTTAGCAAGCTTATATATATCTTTCTCTACCTCCTTAAATTCTAACTTCTTATAAAAAAATTTACAAGCATTGTATTTATTCTCATTAACCGCTCTTTTTTGTTTCCTTCCTTGCTAATTTATATTTCTCCAAGTTTTTTCTACTCCTATACTTTTGCCACTCTCTATATAAATTTTTCTTCACTCTAATAATCATTTGCACACTCTCAGTCCGCCACCAACTCTCCTTACCGTCTAATTTTTAACTTTTATATTCTCCTAGTATATCTTTAACCACCTTCCTAATATAAGAAGCTATGCTATTCCACATAATATTTCTTTCAATATTTATATTCTATCTATTTTTTTCGTTATCTTATCCTTAAAATACATTAAATTCTCTCCTTTTAAATTCCATCATTTAGTTCTTAGTTTCTTATTTATGTTAGTTTTTGCTCCACTTCTTAATAGATATATCTAATATCATCAACCTATCTTGTGTCGCTAAACTCTCTCCCTGTATAATTTTACAATCTTTGCATGTTAACGTATCCGTCCTAGTAAGAAAAATAATTCTATTTTGACCGTTATTAAATCCACCTTTAAAGGTTATTAAGTGTTCATCCTTTTTTCTAAAAGTGTTTTTGTTATTATCAAATCATATGATGTTGCAAACTCTAAAATTGATTCTCCCATATCATTCTTATCTCCATACCTGAAACTTCCATGTATTCTCTCATATTCGTTATTATTCTTACTAACATGCCCACTAAGATTCCCTCCTATAAATAATTTCTCTCCTAATGGGATTTTTTTGTACCAATTCATCTAAGCTATCCTAAAATTCTTTTTTAGTATTCTCAGGCAAGCCTATTTGTGGTGCGTAAGCACTAATAATATTAATAACCTCTACCTTTAATACAACTTAATATTATTTTATCTCCAACTCTTTTTACATCTATAACACTTTCTTTTATTATGTTATCTACAAGAACTCCCACTCCGTTCTATTCTTATTATGTTATCTACAAGAACTCCCACTCCGTTCTATTCTTCTCTTTTCTTGAGTATCAAAGTTTATACCCGGTCTTTTCAATTTCTCTAGATTTTTCACCTATCCATTTAGTTTCTTGTAAATAAATTATACTTATCTTTATTTTGAACATGACATCTGCTAGTTCCATTGTCTTTCCGGTAAGTGTACCTATATTCCAAGTAGCTAATCTAATTCTATTCTCTAGTAAAAGTCTCCTACTATTTTTCCTTTTATACTGTTCTAGTATACGCCTAATACTATTTGGCAAACTATTAGTGGATTGTAGATTCTTAGAATACATTTGCTTATTTGTCATTACATCGGAGTGACATCGATGTAACACGCCGCTTTTGAGGGACACCCTAGCAAACCTTGCTTACTCATCATTGCATCGGGCTGGCATCGATGCAATGCGTCGCCATGGGGATGCCCCAGTGGAGATGATAGTCCCTAGAAAAATTCAAAATTGCATTAGTTATTGAAAGTTTAAGAGGACCTTTAACCTTGTCTAAATTGCAAGTGGAACATTCTTGTTTCAGATTAGGGAAAAGTTGTTGGTTGTTAGAACTAATACTAACCTTTGGTCTATGTAACAAATCATTGCAACCTCTCAAGTTGATTATTCACCTCCGTAAATGACAAATTTCACTGAACTAACTTTACTTGTTGAGTTAAAAAAAAACTCTACCATTTGAGTAGATCAGGTTATAAAAAGAGGGATTTCCCTCTTCTGATCTGTGAATAACATTAGCCATGCTTTAGTGATTGGACACAACAGGAACATCTGCATGTTGCACAACGCTCCCTTTTTCTTTTCTTTTTTTTCTTTTTTTCCTACTCAAGTTTTATTTTGCTCTTATAAAAATTCTGGGTATAGCTGTGTCCGAAGGGAAATATTGAACCTAGCTAATTTGCATCATAGTTTAGAGGATGGGTTCTATATCTGTTCTCAATCTGGAATTGGCACATGTTCCCATTTTTATGCCCATTTTAATACTAATTTAGTTGAAAGTCCCAAAATAGGACGAGTTTCATGAAAAAGTGAATTTTGGTTTGGGTAGTTACTCTTTTTATGGTCACTCATCCAATTGCTTTGCTCTCTCCCTCCCTTTTGTGCAGAGCCTACGGGTCATCATGAATGATGGAATATCAACCATACCAGCGCAGTATCTTCATGTGTAATATACCTTGTTATTCTTTTTAATCATTCTGGTTTTATATGCTATGTTTTACAATTATTTTTCCTGTTCATATGGGCAGTTTGATAATACGTTGATAATCGATTTATTATTTTCTGTATATCAAGAGGTTGCTTTTGGACTTCAATTTATTGCCTCTGTTATGCTGAAATTTCTGGTAGGTTACTTCTACCCTAAAGTTTTGGCCAATGCTCTTGGTCTTAAATGTTCTTCAGCTTTGTTATCATTGAACTTGCAGGTTTACAACGACATTGAACTTTTCGCTAATTGATCAATAGCATGCATTGCATCAACAATTATTTTCTCATTTCTGATTATCGTATTTCATCTTGGGCAGTGCAAATAAATTGAACATAGAGGCTAGAATTTTGAACATTTTACTCAAATACATGGGTAATTTGACTGCATCGGTATTTTACTTATAGTCTCCTCCAGAAAAGTAAGTAGAGATTACACGTGTTAGTCAATGTTGATCTGTGTGCATTGCTTTATTGTTTGAAAACTGAAAGCCTGTTTCTTTAGTTGGAGCACTTACATTAGAGAAATTGCATCGGGTAAATCTCAGGTTTAGGAATCCTTCAGAGCTAGTTCCTACTAATGGCGGTATCATTGCAAAATTTACTTTCCTTTCAATTATTTATTTATTATTATTGTTTATAGAGTTTCCTTTTGAGATATCTTGATCATCGTTCTTGGACCCTTCGGCAGAATCTCAGAGCTCAGGAAATGTTGTAAGGGAAGTTAAAAGAAGGTGGGCGTGAATATGATTTACTCGATGATTACTTTGAGGTTGGTTTAGAAAAGTTAAGAAGAAATCTAAAAAATAACTAGGTTGAGGAAGATAACTCCAAATGCTGATCAAATTAGATACAGAAAAATAGAAGTAGGCTGCTCAGATGTTGAGAGACGAGCATGATAAATAATCTGTCAACCCAAATATATAATATCCATGAGATGTTTCTAACAAGGATCTTATGTTGTTACACAACTGTAACCAAATTGACCAGTAGCTACATTAAGTATATGGTTGGCTGAGTTCATTGCACTTGTCATTAACACAACTAACACAACTTAACATACTTATATTGAAGTATACTTGGATTGCATTGCTACGTTGCAGTTCTTGTTTTTAAGCAGGAGGAGATGACTTAAATACATTGAGAAGCTAAAACCAAGATGAGGTGACATAAATGGCATATTCAAGTTCAACATAGTGGATTTATAGCTTTAGTCAGTTTCACTTTTTTTTACATGAGTTGAAGCCTGGATTTTTTTACTAGTTCTATAGCATGCCTCGTTCACTTTCATGCGTAAGTGGAGAGATTGAAGACTAACTCACTCAGATTCGAGTCTCAGAGACAGCCTCTCAGCATGTGGGTGTAACGCTGCATACATCTGACCTCTCTGAACTCCACAATGGTGGGAGCTTCGTACACTGGGCTGCCCTTTGTGTGTGTGAGTGTATCTGTGTCTGTACCCATGAAAACCTCTAATAAGAAAACCATGGTAAGATCTAACGGCGCCTACAAGATCAACGGCTCTTACAGGGAACAAGGAGTCCCTCGTTGACATCTTTCCCTCTGCGACTATGTAAGTATACAATGCATAGGTCACGTAAACCATAGTTGCATGGAACCCGGTTCGTTCTAGTTCACGGAACAGGAAGGGAGCGTCGTATGCCACTTATTTAGAATCGGGTATGAGGAGGTAGGCTTATATGGTACGCTAGGGAACGTGGTACGCTTTAGGATCGGTTTTTAAATGTAGGAATTTGACTGCTTTAATGTACCATTTTATGCAAAAGTCAAATTCAAGGATCAATCACGGTAAAAGAATTTTCAAGTTGCAATTATGGTACGCTCTTTGTTTATTTCTCTGAAAATGGTTGTTTTTTCTGAATATATTAACTAATTTTAATTCTAAATCGGTTCGTCGGGCACGTGACCTAATTTGCTAGTGTACCACGTTCCAGGACGATTGAACCTGGGTCATGGTTCGCTATAGTGTCCCACGTTCCCGACATCTATGATGTAAACAGCTAAGAAAGAAGTATTCACGTCATATGATATTATCTAAATTGTAGGAATAATAGTCCTCAAAGTTTTTAGAAAATAACAGCAAACAATAATATACATCATATTCTCTTTGAATGCAACAAATCTGATCATACATATTTCTTTTTAACATTGACACCTGATGGATTTTGCCACCTCAATATTTGGCCATCGGCTGGTTTTTCTGTCTATCATCTTGCTGGAACAAGGTTCAGAGGTAATGTTGGGAATTGCTTTCGTCACTTTTGACTTGTTAAGCTGCCATTACCCCCACCTACCTGTCCATCCTCCTCCTCCCAACTCGTCTAGAAAATAATCTGTAAATCAGGCCAAACCTGCATTTCCCTTTTTTAATTGTAGATAGATGTACTTGTAGTATCGGCTTTTGATTGCTAGAAACAATCATCCTTGTTTTGAATAATCTTCTTTAATTTAATTCCTGCAGATGTATTGAAGTCACTGGGTCATACAGTGCTCAAAAGACGGAGATAAATATCAGTTTGACGGCAATTGGCCTCCTCTGGACAGCGACTGACTTTATTGCTAAGGGATTAGTAAACAAGCTCGGCGAGGAAAAATCAGGAGCTGGTGATTTTTTCTGTGGTTACTGTTAACTATAGTAACTTAACCATTATTTAATATGAGCATTCTAAATTTTATCCATTTTGCATGTGATGCTGACATTCAAGTTTCTACCGTTTTCAGAGATTGCTTCTGGTGTAGAATTCAATTCAAAGCATGGTGATGGTTTTGAAGCGATTAAAGATGAAAAGTTTCATTCAAATGATAATGTTCATTTCCAAATTCCAAAAGCAGCTGGAATTGATCGTAATAAGTTGCTTTTTTCTATTTTCTCCATACTACAGAAGCTTGGAGAAGATGAGAGACCTGAGGTATAATGTCAGCCAACCCTCCTCCCACACACCTCCCCCCCCCCCCCCCCTTTTTTTTTCTCTCTCGTAATATAATATACTTATGATCACAGTTTGTTGAAATCTGACATCTAAAATTTTGAAATCTTTTGATCTTCAATTGGTGTAATGTTGATTTCTGTCATTCATAATACGCGCTTCAAACTTTTAGGTTTTGAATTAAATGTTTTTGATGATTTGGCATGTGGTTCGAGTTTAATGTTTCTTCTAAGCCATCCTGTGAAAATTTTTGATGGCTCAACAGTACGCCTATTCTACATTGATAACATGGATAAATGACGAAATGTTTAAGGATCCAAGGATCTTTCATTTCAAGTTTAAGAATGCGGAACAATTTGGATACTGCCAATCCATTGATCCTTTCAATGATCTAGAATGACCTTTGACTTTTTTTCTCGTTCTATTTACTCTACTGAAATTCTCCCTAGCACGTAGCGATTTAAATATATGTGCTTTAGACCAAGATAGTAAAAAGATCTTCTCATTTATCTGCAGTTTGTTAAAGACTGTTTCAATTTATGTTTTGAAAAGCTCGTTATGAAGTTTGCTCTTTTTTTTAATGTTCTCTGAAGAATAGTGATGACAATTCACTGCACAACTTTATAGGTTAAAGGTCTAAAAATGAAGCTTGCACTACTTCCTGCAAATGCTATGCAATCTGATGTGTATGTCACACCTTTGTGATTCATGCATTGAAGTGTATACTTCAACATAATGATGTGTTTTTGCTCCACAACCTCCTTCGAGTGACATAGGATGTTGACCGGTTAAGGCAATGATAAAACCACATTCTAGCACTTAATTGGATGCCTTCACATTCATCATCTATACAAGTCTGTCGGTTAAGATATCTATTACGTACTATTTTCCTATCACTGGCAACATCAGCTACAATATGAAGTCCTATTGCTGACAATCACTACTATTGTTCTGCCTTCTCTTTTCCTTTTTCTCCTTGAACTAAAAGGTACTTACATATGCTTTCAACCATATTCAGAATGTTTACATTATTTTATGATGCATAATTATATTTATGAAACATGAAAATTCTTAAAGTTACGCTTTCATTTGAACTTTAAAGTTCGCTCTCTTTGAAGGTCAAGCTCTTTACTATATTCTTCCATTTTCATAAGCATTACTTTCAATTTGTGATCATAGATATATAAGTCAACCACCTAAGGCAAATATTATCATCTTTACTTTTTTCGATTGGATAATTTTGGTAGGTTGCTTCTTGGTTTGACTAAAACATCTTACGAATATGGTTGGTTTCCGAACCACTTCATACTTATGTTTCACATAATATGGCCTAGGAAGGCAGGCGTATGCACTTCAAAATGCTGAATAAAAGAGGCTAACAATCAATATGTGGCCATACTTACTGATACGGGGTTTGCAAATAAGAATACTGCATGAAATGAAGTTAGTGTCATCTATGGTCCTGAAAGTAGGGTGGTGGGAGAAAACACCACCACCCCACAGAACATCCGCATGCCAGAAATACATATCTACACAGACACATTGCCTTCCCAAAATAAGTAAAAAAAGCCTTTACGACTCGGGATAACCACCCAATCACCTAACAAAAAGAGCGAAAAAGAAATTGTCAGTGATTTAGGTTTTCTCAAGCTACAATTCACTATCCTTTTGATTTTTCAGCTTAGTAACTTGAATCCGAACAAGTTCATAAATACTCTAATAAATAATGTACTTCTACACCTTCGATACTTACTGTGCTGTGATGAGAATTTAAGTCCCTCTGTTCTCTTCTGGCCTTTCAGAAGCAACAAAGTCCTCTGCCCTCAAGTGAGTCATAGTCAATCTTCTTTTTTTCGGATCATTCAACTCTAACAGTAAATGAATGATAATTTATTCATTGTTTCTTGCTTTCTTAAGCGTTAGAATGTTTCATAATGTGTTGCATGTTAGCAAGACCTTATCGGACTTTGGCATTTAAGCTAGAACACTTTAGTTCACCTTTGTGTCCAGGGAGATTAAGTTGCTAGGTCATAGGTGTAAACATCAAGCTACCAAGAAAAATCTTCCCTCGGACTCGATTATCTGTGGCATGCTTGCATGGGCAAAGATTAATTTGTAGCAAAAGTTGTTGGTTTTAGCATTTTTTTTAGAACTAGGATTTCGAAAAAAAACATGAAATTTCCACACGGTTCTTATCTGAGATGCTCAAGCTAACACATTTGGCACCAATGTATATCTAGCTAAAATTATAATTGCAGAGTCATTGCAATTCGAGATATATGGTGTGTACATTAGACTGTTTCCTTCCTTCTTTTCTCTAGCAGCTTTTTAAACATAAGATTTATGGTTACTTCCATGTTTACTTCGTTTTGGACTGAACTGTGTAAATTGTAAAGCATACCAATGCTTTCTACAAAGTTTGCAAAGATAATTTGGATCTTCTTATGTTGTGATAGTTATAATATATTTTTTATTCGGACAAATTTTTAAAAAAGCCTCTTTTTTAAATTTATTAAGAAAAACCGATTGTTTAGAAATTTAATTAGCAAAACCGACCATTTTCAAAAGAAAAGAGTCGGTTTTGCAGTAGTAACTTTTTAGCGAAGTGCACGGGACTAGTAGTCCCGTGCACTTCACTTTAATTAACCCAAAAAAATCACTGTCCGAATTTGTATCAAAGTGTGGGACTAGTAAATATCAACCATAATCCTACAACAACAACAAAAATTCACCTGAATCTTTCCCACATACTCGCTCTGAAACCTCTGAACCTCTCCATGAAGCGGATCCACGAAAATAAACTTCCTAATCCCGTACTTATACAAATTCTTGGAGATGCAAATCAAAGAGACGGCAGCCAGCGACATCTGCGACACGAGATCGAGAGGCCTGGTACTCAAACGAGCAGCTGGATCTCCGAGAGAGATTAATGGCGGCCGAAGGGGCGGCGATCCCCCAGACGACGAAGGCGGAGCACGATAGCGCGATGTGCGGCGGCGATGCCGAGGCGAAGATGACGAATCCGAGGAGGGAGAGGAAGGAGTCGAGGCGGCGGAGGCTGCGATCGAGAGGCCTCGATCTCGGATTGAAGATCGAAACTATGGTTTCAGGGTCAGCGGCCATGAGAGATGAAGATTTTGTATTTTCTTTCCCTTTTTTATTTTATTTCGTTTGGTTTCTAGGCTGAGAGCGGGGCGGGAGACGGGGGAGGAGATTGACACTGGGGGGCTGGAGACGGGTGGTTGGCATGTGACGGGGGTAATTAAAGTGAAGTGCACGGGACTACTAGTCCCGTGCACTTTCGCTAAAAAGATATTACTGCAAAACCGACCATTTTCTTCTGAAAAGGGTCGGTTTTGCTAATTAAATTTTTAAACAGACGGTTTTGCTTAATAAATTTAAAAAAGAGGCTTTTTTAAAAATTTGTCCTTTTTATTCCTTAGTTTGTAGTTTTTGTAGTTATCTCTTTTACGGGATTTTCATGATTATAACTGGTGTTATAGGACTTAAAATGTTAGTTTATGTGGAGTTAAACCACACTACGGAAATATATCATGGTTTTTATCATTGTCTTGAAAGATATTCATTGTTCTGTGTTACGAGCTCAAGTTACAATCTAATCTAATATCATGCTAAAAGAGTGTTGCCATGTTAAAACATTTCTTATGTAAATACCCTCCAAGTTATGCTAAAACATATACATGCATACATAAAAACGCATACATGAATACATAAAACACATACATACATAAACCATACCCCTTCAAATCTTTCTCATAACCACCAATTAAATTAAATGTAATAAATACACCTCCAATTTGCATTCACTACCATTAGAAAATTAATTCAATTAAACTCTTTCTCTATTATTATATAATAATAACTCAATATAATAATACTATGTAGTAGTAGTAATAATAATAATAATATGTAATAACATAGCCTATTATGCAATAGCTTCAAATTCTTATCGTAACTGCCTATTAAATATCATTATCAATTTAATAGCCCTACTAACTACAAATTAAACTCTAATCATTCATATCCCTAACCTCTCTAGGATCATTTCCTACATAATATCCTATGATTATAAAACTCAATTGACATTCCCAATCAAACAATCAAGCTCCAACTTCTCAAAGTGTAATCTCTCACTCTCTCCCTCTCGGTCTCTCATTCTCCATTGGCCTCCTTCGAACTCCGTCAACAACTGTCTTCACCTCCTGACCTTCGCAACTAGCTGCCACAGTCCTAGCCAATTCCACTGTTTGCTCTGGTGAACAGTAAAGAGATGAAGTAAAAAAAGATAACCGTGTCTATTTACTTTCATTTCCATTAATCTCGAATTGGTTGGTGTAATTTCAAAGGTGGATTCAGTCATTATGATGGTCTGGTATGTTTGATTTTATGATGAGCTTCAAGTTTGTGTAACTTAATGTAGTAATGAGAAATTGTGAGATTTTCTTTGTTATTTTGTTAGGGCGATCCAGTGTTCATGCGTGACTGTAAATGGTGAGAGTGAGTTGTATACTTTTCAGTTATGCGTGAATAAGTACTTCATGTTCATTTAGTGAGTGAAAATTATTATTCATTGACCAAATAACTTGGTTGGTGTTATGTTTCATAGAGCTTCATGTGGAAAGGAAATCATTACTCAAAAAATGACATTTATCCTAATTCATTGTTACACATTTAAAATTTAATAACTACAATGAAAAACATATTTAAATTATTTATAAATCCAATTAGTAAGTTTATAAATTTATTTAATTAAAATTATTTTCTTTAATTAGATAATTAAATAACTTTTTTAAGAAGCTAAGGTATACGAACTCTTGATTGTTTCACATTGTGTGTGTGTGTGTGTGTGTGTATATATATATATATATATATATATATATATATATATATATATATATATATAATACTAATCTAAATAACTCACTGTCATGTGATTCATTTATTTTTGAGAAATGAAAGACCCTTCCATCCGTTAATTTAAAAAAAACTAGGATAATAGTTAAAAAACGAAAACAAATGAAGCTTAATAATAGAAACCTAATATTACTAAGGTAAATATAATATAAAGTACATTTGTTAATATAATCATAATTTAGTGCATTGTAAATATTCGAGTATGTCTACGTGCAACACACGTACGCTATAGTAGTTCAACTAAATGCATCTCATTGTTATTAACTCTCATTACAAGGGAAGTCTCAGCTCTTAGAAATTTGAAAACTTATCTACTTGCCAACTTTTATCATTTTTTTTGTTCAACTTTGGACTTCACTGCAATTTTTCTTCATAGGTAAGGAACTCAGCCATTCGTACTCTTTTCCAAACTCTGGGTAGTCATGGGCAAAAAATTTCTAGCAGCATGTGGGAGGAATGCCTCAGGGATTATGTGTTCCCGATTCTAGATTGTGTTTCTCACTTGGTAAGCTTGGTACCTCATAAAAAAGAGAACCTTTTTCCCCTGAAGTTATCTGTTCTTATATGCGCCCGGTTAGTATTATTATTATTATTATTATTATTATTATTATTATTATTTTTGTAGGCAGCAACATCATCTAAAGATGAATGGCAAGGGAAAGAACTAGGAACACGAGGTGGGAAAGCTGTCCATATGCTAATCCATCACAGGTATGTTTAAGTGTTGAAATTTAAGTTGCTTAGTTTTCTTTAATAGTGATTCATATGTTTGTCAGATTGTTTATTGTGGTTTGATTTTTTTTCTTGTAACTGACAACATAGCTTTGCAGTCGAAATACGGCACAGAAACAGTGGGATGAAACACTTGTTCTAGTACTGGGTGGAATAACACGGTTATTACGATCATTTTTTCCCTTTCTTCAGAGATTAACCAATTTCTCTGCCGGTGAGTCTTCATGTTATTTCACTTTCTTACTGAAACTTGGATGCCCCGATTAATTGAATTAGTCATCACCTAACTAAGAGTTACGATGTCACAGGGTGGGACCATCTTCTAAATTTTATTAAAGATAGCATCCTGAATGGAAGTAAAGAAGTTGGTCTTGCTGCAATAAGCTGTTTGCAAACAATTGTTAGTTCCCATTGTCCAAAAGTAAGTTCCAATTGTCAGTTTCTAATCATCTGTTGAACTATTGTGCGGATGATTGAAAGTTATTATTATTTTTGTTTTCTTAAACCCTGAGAATGGTAGGCGATTAAGGCATCAATCCATTGATTACAAATGTTTCCCTTATCATTAAATTTATCTCTAACTTTGACTGGAAACTTATTATATTAGTATTTTTAATTAAATCAGGGAAATCTGGCTGTACAATACATCAAATCTTTGCTTGATGTGTATGAGCTTGTACTTGAAAGGTCACCTAATTATAAGGGCGCTGCAGCTAACAAGGTGAAACAGGAGATTTTACATGGTCTTGGTAATGCATCTGATTCACTTGATCTTGTATATTTTGTTTGCTCCAAATTTTTGTGTAACCTGCATTAAATTATGTTTATATGCTAGGGGATCTGTATGTCCAGGCGAAAACTATGTTCAACTCTGACATGTATTTGCAGCTGCTAGCAATCCTTCAACAAACAATTAGAAATTCCAAGAGTACATGTGATATGGATATTGAAATTGTAAGTCAGGTGTTGTTAAATAGTAATCCTGGCCCTTATGTCATTTACTACTTGTTGAGTGTTTCTGTAGGGACGCTTCCATAAATTCAGTGACAGTTCCTACCTGCATCAAGTTTATTTAGGTGTTTTGTAAATATTTTGAACTGTTTAGTAAAAGTATTCTTTTCCAGGAAACTGTTCTGCCAGTACAGAAGGCAGTTTTGGAGATTCTACCTCTTATACGGCCAACTGAGCATTTGTCTTCTATGTGGTCCCTGTTACTTCGAGAACTTCTCTACTATCTGCTTGGATCTGAACCCCACTCCCCAGGGAAGAAAGAGGAACTACCAAGTAGTGGAAATGTTATTGAGCTAGGATCTCATCTTGCTGTTGGTTTGCAAATTAATGGTGGTGATTCCAGTATCATCAGTAAAGAAATTCGGCTGAAACCAAAACCTTCTGTTCTTGACGCTTCTATTTCCATGATGAAAGTGGGGCCTTCTTCTCCCCGTCCTGGTGAATTTTCTTCTTATGATACCATGACATTTAGTTGTCATTTGTTTGCGGAGAAGCTTGTGCCTATTATTGTGGAACTTTTTTTGGAGGCTCCACCTATTGAAAAGTGCAACGCGTTCCCTGAAGTCATCTGTGGCCTTGGAAGGTAGAGTATGCTTCTATGGTTGCATACATCACATATAAGCAGTAAATAATCTGGTTGACTTGTGATTTGTGATAAAGCAAGAGCAAATAGCTATTGAACTTGTAGAGATTTTTTGTTCCATATTCCACTTTGTAGGCATATTTCTTATTTAGGTAGAATCCCACTATCTGCAACATGTTTTATCTGAAAGAGTAATTTTTTTTACATTTCCACTACTGTCTGTCCATGAATTGTAGATAGGGTTATATGTGTTACATTCACACATTAGGTCATGTTATTCCAGTTGTTTTCAAGTGTCATACTACAAACGAGCTTCTTGTCCCATATCATTTTCCTTCATCAAACCTATTGCTGTTCAGTGGAAACTCTTTCTTCTTTTCCCTCATTACATTACTTGTAACTGCTTTTTGTACATTATACTCTCTATGGTATTTTGGAAAAATAAAAACGTCCTCTTGGATTCATCATGCATGTTTGCACTTTCACGTGATGCTCAGACATGAAAACCCTAAAAAAGACTAGACTGACATACCATCCTTAGATGAAATCAAATTGAGTGTCAAATCAGGCAAGTCTTGCAACATTTTTTGCATGATGTTTTAGGGATTAAAAGGAATAATTAGAATAATTCTTAAAGATGTTCTGAGACCTCCATGGTGGACATGTTGAGGGATGTCTGTAACTTCAGACGTAAACTGAAGTGGACCCACAGCCTCCAAGAGTATCCCTGCTGTAAGTAGACCTGATTAGATATCTTAGCGTCCCATATGTGTCTTATTAGCCCATCCTTGAATGATCATTATGACATTAATATTATCGAAATTAGATTTGTTATTACTAGAACCTGTTCATGAATTGTAATGCTTTATTAACTACAATGTTAAATTATTCTTTGATCTCTCAAACAGCAATCAGTTGTTGGATTTGTAGCCTACTGAACGAAGAACCAAATTGTGTTATTACCAAGGTTTATTTCTTGACATTCAGGTGCATGACTACTAGAAGAGATAATCCCAAGGGTGCTCTTTGGAGGTTAGCTGTTGATGGCTTCAACCGAATTCTAATAGATGACTTGAGCAGAGTGCATGAGTATAAAAAAGATCCAAATATATTTAAACTTCCACGTGCTCGCCTCTGGAAAGAAGTTGCAGATGTTTATGAAATATTCCTGGTTGGTTCATGCGGACACGCTCTATCTTCTGATCCTCCTTCAGCTGAGGCACTCAAGGCCGATGAGTTAATTGAGATGACTTTTCTTAATGTTCTTGGAGACCGTGTTCTAAAAGGGCAAATAGATGCTCCAATTGAGGTACTTTTACTCTGCTGTTTTCTCACAGGAGGTGGTCTATTTTCTTTATGGGGTTATCATTCAGATATCATGATTTGCCAATTTGATAACATATATTCTCTGTAAAGGTATTGCAGCGCTTGGTTACAACTCTTGATCGTTGTGCATCTCGGGTTGGCTCTTTACCACTTGAGAGCGTCGGACTTATGCCTTTACACTGCAGCAGATTCTCACTGAGTTGCCTACAGATGTTGTTTTCTTTGTGCAGGTAAAGTTCACTCTTTATGGAGGGGCGGTGTATTGTGATCTGTCATGTTCTGTTCTATATATGAACTTGCAAAATTTGACACAGTATTCTGGACACCAGAGTGAACATTCTTGCATGCATGTCTATATTGTTCATATTATTTCTCATTATTTGCTTCCAGTGCATGCAACCCTCAAGTCTAGGTCTTTCTTTGTGATCTTCTGTGATCTTTTTTTTTTTACATTAAGTGCTCTGGCAGTGAGATAGAATGCACTTTATTAACATCTAGATGGAACATATGAACTTCTGTAGAAGATACTTTGCCAAATGCCAAAAGAGGTGTGGTTCAGGTGGTGCTAAAGTTAATTAAATTCAACAACTCAATTACTCTATTTTTTCTCAATTAAGATGCAGTATGTGTTGAAAAGATTATGGTAGTATTCTAGCTTTTTTTTTATAGGGAAATAGATTCATTTTTGAAGTATAGCATAAGCTAAAAGGTTGAAATGGATAGTCAGAATAATTGTGGTTCTGAGATATCTTTAGTTACATCTGATCTATAAGTTAATGTTCTCATCGGGCCTCTGTGGAAACATATTTATTCCTTTATTGTTCAGTTTTACTTCGAAAGAAAGTTGGTCGGAAACATATTTATTCCTTTATTGTTCAGTTTTACTTCGAAAGAAAGTTGGTCTCCGTCGAGAACAGAAGTTAGCAAAGTCTCCTTACCTATTCTTATGAAGAGATGTGAAAGTATATTGGACCAGTTTTTAAGAGACGAGAACCACCTAGGTAATAGTTATTGATATAGATCATTATCTTCTTGAAACTATTCTTAAATAAAACAAATTATCTCCAGGCTTTAATTTTTGGTGGTGTTCTATTCTTCTTACAGGTGAACATCCATTACCAACTGTGAGAGTTGAGGAAACACTGTGTGTTCTTCAAGAACTTGCTCGACTTGTTCTTGATTACAACACAGCATCAGTTCTTCCTTTACAACCAAATCTAAAAGTTGTAGGAGATAAGGATAATCCCGGTGCTCGTGCACACCTTTTCCTTCTATTCCCATCTTTTTGTGAGCTTGTTGTTACAAGGTGCGTGTTTCATCATACTTGTTCAGGTTAGTTGCATATAGACCCCTACAGTATCACTGTTTAATGAACTTATTACACTACGATGTTTAATGAACTTATTACACCTGTAGTTTTGCTTTGGCAGACAACCCCCTGAGTAAATTTTCTTTCACTTTTTTACCCTCAATGGCCTAGTTAAAAAAATCTCTACGAGGATAGAAGAGTCAAAAAAAAAAATCTCTATCTGCAAAAAATAAAACTAGAGGGGTAGTAAGTTCAAACCATTGATGCTACAAGGGGTCTATCCTCAATTAACCCACTTATTTTTCTGAGAAATATTTTTGATGAGTTGACTTATCCAAAATGCTACTTTGGCAGGGAACCTAGGGTAAGGGAGCTCGTACAGGTTCTCTTAAGACTCGTTGCTGCCGAGCTTGGAGTGCAAAAGAGTTCCTTCAGCATCTGACATGAGAAAGGAGAGCAATAACAGAATTCTTTCGTACACTTTGTATGTATCACACCAATCCAAATTTTCAGTACGAGTTGTTGATTATGTGATCTTCACTTTGTTCCTGACTTAAAAAATTTTATTTAAAGGAGGGGGGAAAGGGACATTGTACTTTAGTGGAGTACCTACACTTGGTTCATACTTTAGGCCTTTTTCTGCAACAATTTTTGGTTTACTTATATATTTGTCACGTATTCTGCTTCCTGTCTCTAGATGACATTATGGCGCCTTGGTCATTCTGCTTATTTTTTGTTTATTCATACAAGCGTTTTGCCCGTGCTCGCACGGGTTGACTTGATTTTTCTTTAAATTTGTAAAGCTTTTTTTCAATATAGATTATTAATATACGTCCTCCAAATAAAAATTGAAATATGGGTAAATTTTCACTAAACCCCCAATATGACTGGGTATTTGACACTAAACTGTTGCACCTTTCAAGTTCTTACTAAACTCCCAATAACTTTTCGCAGAAAGCTCTCAAATTGACTTGTTAGTTAATGTGTGATCAAATGATCAAAATATCATCAATAAATTTTGATAAAAAAACGTCCAATAATTTTTTAGTTTTCTCCATGACCCCACTAACTTTTGGTGGACAAAAATGGTTATATATTATTTTCATGATTATATATTATTTTTAGGTTCTTCAGAAGGTTGTTTCTAATTTTGGGATTTAAAGGGTGTTGTTGTGTTGGCCTTCTTGTTTTGATGATGTTTAACAAACAATTTATTTCTAATGTTGTTTGTTTATTATTTGTATAATTTTATTTATTGTAGACAAACAACAAGTTAAAGGATGAATGGTATCAAGCATTCACGATCATATCCAATGGAGGTTGGCAGAATTGTGATATGAAGCCTTGCAATTCAAGTTGAAAATCCAAGTTTTTCAGAGACTCGCGGTCGACCGGATGCTCTCGCAGTCGATCGTCACGATCGATCGGATGGAGTCCAGAGACTTTCCTCTGTTGTTTTGTTGCTCGCGGTCGATCGTGATTTTCCCACGGTCGACTGTCGATCGCCCAACGGTTATATTTTGTACAGAATCAGATTTCTGATTCGTTGGGGTTTCTGGTCTTTTGTATGGGATTTTTGCTGTTGGTTTCTTTTCCTATATAAACCCCTCAAACCCCCTTCTACCAAAAACAACCATGATAGTGTTTTAAACAAGTTTAAGAAAGTTTTAACAAGGGTTTATGGTTGGTTTAAGTTTGTTTAAAAAAGCTTTTAAGCATTTGAGAATTTGATTTTGTGAAAACAACTTCGCAAGAGCTTGAGGAGATCATCAATTGAAGTTTGGGCATTCAAATCATCTCTCTCTCACTCTTGTCATTTATTGGAGAAGTTTTCTAAACTCTATCTAGCTTTACATTTTATATTGTTTGATTATCATTCTATTAAGCTAGTATTTATATTTGAGTTTAGTTGATTTGATTTCACTCATTGTTTACACACACCCACTTGAGCTTATTGTATTTACATTCATAGTATATTTGGGATGGTGAGAGTTGTAACATTGAGTGTGAGCTTACATTGAGTTCTCATCTATTATAGAGAACAAATCATTTGTTATATTGTGAGATTGTAAGGTTTTCAGTGAGCTAGAAAACCGAGTGTGTTGTTGTAAAGTTTTCGGTGAGCTAGAAAACCAAGTGAGAGTGTGAGGTGTGAACGTTGATCGGTGAACGTTGAAAACCGACATTGTGAGGTGTAAATGTTATTCGAGTAAGCGTAGAAAACCCGGTTGTGATAGTGGAGATCTCCTCGAGGTGATGAGCGGAGACGTAGGTCGTGGGGACCGAACTCCGTGAACATATCATTTGTTTGAGATTGCATTGACGCACTTATTTTCATGTTCATATCTTATATCGTCATTGTGTATTGCTCTTTGTTTATTTAACTCACTATCGAGTTTATGTTTATTTCACCCTTGCATTAGTTTATATATCATTGCATATATTTCATCATATACCTCTTTGCTAGGATATATCTCTTTGTTCATATTACATATTCTTACTCATATCATATTATATATCTATATTGCAAGAATAATATTTGAATTAGTTTTAATTAGCATAAAATCGGATTAGATTAGCATAAGACCCTAATCACCCCCCTCTAGGGTCTAACAGTTTGCAATTATTGGTATTTTTCGGGTGGGTGGGGGTGCGATTTTAATATTCAAACTATTTGGTAGGTCTTTGCATTTTTTTATTTTTTGATTTTTTGAAGGCTTTTTTGTAGTTTTAGATATTTTTAGGGGTTGTTTGTGTTTTTATATTTTTAAGGGGTTTGTTGGTAGTTTATGGAGAAGGGAATTGTCTATAAATTTTTAGAATTTAAAGAAGATAGTTTGTAATGTTTAGACCTTTTAGTTGTTTGTAATTTTTTAAAATTTAAAGGGGTTTTTGTGACTTTTAGATTTTTTAGGGTTTGTTTGTAATTTCATAGTTTTCAAAGGTTAACTGTATTTTTTTTATATTTTTAATAGTTGTTTGTAATTTTATGAGTTAATCTGCAAATAGAAATGATTAGAGAGTTATATATTGGCCTTGAGGAATGATACTTATCATTACAAAATTATGGGGGTAGTGCCCTTATGTTGTTAAGTGAAAAAATCAAAATATTTTAGTGACTTGCTAAAATTCTGAACTTATCGGGGTGTTAAAAAATTTTGCAGACCTAGTATCAAAATGGCTAAACTTATTAAAGGTGTTCAAAATTTTATCTTTTAAAAAATTAAGGAGACATGTGATAATTTTTTGAAATGTAAGGCTATAAACCTCCTTTACGAATAATAGAAAAGATAATTAAAATATAATTATTAGATTTTTTTATTATTATAGATAATTAAAGAGAATTAAAGATATAATTTTTTGATATTCAATTAGATTTAATTAAGATTATTAAATATTTAATTATAATTATTTTTTCTAATTATGGATAGATTTAATTTGACGAGGGTTCTAATTATGGATAGAAAATATCATTCATGTAAGAATTTTAAATTTTAATATTAAAAGCATGAATTTTAATTTTTAATATTAAAATAACATATGAGGTTACTGTTTTATGCTTTTTAATATTAAAATATTAAAATAACATATGACATGTGTCATTATTTTATGCACTTAGCTGACGTTGTTTTATGCACTTAGTTGGCGTTGTTTGGTGTCTTTAGGAATACCAACAATTTCTTATTATATATAAAGGAGAGATTATATATAAAGGAGGGATCATTGTGTACAAGCTGTCTACAATTGTAATATAATTTGAGGATGAGGATGTAGTTTAAAACGTTGATACAAGTCGTCGTGCGAGCACCTTTGATCGCGGAATTATCAAATGTGGGTTGAGAGTTGAGAAGAGGAGGATAGAAACACATGAATTAGTATGTGGCGAAGGAAAATACCATTTAGATTATGAGTATGAAAAGATTACAACCCTCTCTCACAATCTCACTAGAATAGAGAACAAACTCTCAATTCTCTCTAAACTCTAATCTCTCTTGATACAATCTCTTTTTAATTACATTTGATTGATTAGAAACCCTAAACAACCCCTTTTATAGGTGTAACAACGTGGATGGCAAAGTGGTAAATAATCAAGCCCAAACCCCACATGAATTCTAGCAAACAGAAACCCAAACGAACCAGGAAATCGTCGATGAGTCGACTCATGTGCATATATGAGTCGACTCATGACAAATGGGTCGACTCATGCAGTGATGAGTCGACTGGTCAGAAACTTTTAACAAAACGGCTGGGTTTCGTGAGTCGACTCATGACAGGCATGAGTCGACTCAACCTGATGAGTCGACTAATATACATGTATGAGTCGACTCACGGACTGAAAACTGGATGCTTCGATTCGTCGTCTCGTTCCACGCTTCAATCTGCGGTCCACTGTGTTGTTTTACACCTCTATTCTCAAGTTACCATGAGAATCATCTATCCTCAAGCTCCCATGAGGATCGCTAAGTTCCGAAGAGAAGATACACTCGTATCATGGGTACCCCCTTTAGGAAATTGAAGTCTCATTCAAGTTAGAACTTCACCTGAGGAAACTCGCGAGCTCCTCCATCCTTTCTGTACCACCTGGATTTGCTAGGAACCTGATATCGACGTACAACTAGAAATGACTCCTTCATTCCTCGCCTCATCGTAGTCGTCTTCCACTCCAACATGCAACTCCTTTTCGATGGCTCGTCATGAAGTCTAATGTATAGCGAGACGAACTTCTTGCTTGCATTCACTAGCCTCTTCGCGGGCATCACTGTCGCCAAGTTTGCCTCCCTAGGAAGAGACGCCGAACGAAATATGAACTTTTCACCATCCTTGGTGAATGTGTACTTTTGAGCCCGCCTTTCATAGATCGCGTATCTATCCCACAAGTACGGATTGCCCAGTATAACCTGACAAACATCCAATGGAACGACGTCGCACGTGACCTATTCAATATACGACTCGTGGAGCGCAAATCTGACAGTACATTGATCAATTACACTTAGCACTGTCTTCTTCTGAATCCACCCCAATGGATAGGGTTTCGAATGCTGGACTGTCTTCAGACCCAGCTTCTGAACCAAGACCTCGGATATCAAATTCTTTTCGCTGCCTAGATCAACAATGACATCAACCAAACTGGTCTTCACTTGGAACTTCAGCACAAAGAGCTGCTCTCGGGGGTCTTCGTCCTCTTTCATGGCCTGTTTTTCTGCCATAAGATTGAGACTAATGTTGGGCTCTATCATCCCAGGAACTTCCTTCGGACCCTGTGTTATCACGTATGCATTTTTCTCCTCTTTCTTCTTCAACCCCTTTGGCTTCAGATGAGGATACGTCTCCCAGCATTGATCAACGATATGTCCTGTCTTTTCACAGTGACTACAAACCAGTTCTGCTCTCCCTAGATCACCCTTCTTCTCCTCCTTATGTTTGGAACCACTAGACTCACCTCCCGTCTATTTTGCATCTTCTTTTGCCTCGTTGCTCTTCTTTTGCTTGCCCTCAATGGTAATAGTTTTCACGCTTGCCTCTGCAATAGACTCGACCGTGAATAGCTTTATCTCCTTCCGGATGTATTCGTTCAGACCCGCCATGTACTTCATGAAGATGGAGTATTCGTCCGTCGCGACGTTTAGAACCATCGCCTGCTGCTGGAACTCCGTCGTGTACTCTTGAACGGTCTGATTGAATCTTTGACGCAAACCGTACCACTTGTACCAACCCTTCTCAAGGAACCCTACTGGATAGAACTGCTTTCTCAGTAGCTCCTTAAACTTGTTCCACGATACCGCCTTCTTCTCCTGCTTGCAGTAGGATTTTCACCATGTCAACGCGTGCTCTGAAAGCTTCAAAGTCGCAAACATGATCTTCTCCTTGGATGAATATCCATAGAGAGTGAAATACATCTCCATACGTTAGATCCAATCATCGAGCTTCTCCACATTGACACTCCCATCATAAACAGGAATCTCCACCTTGAAATTAATTTTTAAGTTCTGGTAGTAATTTTTACCCCCTTGATGTGGAGCAGTCTTAACAATCTCGGCCTCCTCATCAGAATCATTTTTCTCACCCTCTCCATCGGACTCTTCAAGCTTCTTCTTACCCTTCGAAGAATATTCCTCCTTTTTGTCTTTTCCATTGATGAAACCTACGAGCTGATTGAGTATAGAACCGATCGTCTCGATCTGCTTCTCCATTGCATCAAGTCTTGCTGAATTATCCCCTTCAGTCATCTTCTCATTCCTTAACTTTTGGACTCCTTCCAATAAAATAAGGGTCTCGTCTAGTTTCTTGTATTGCGATCGAGTAAGGACCATATACAGATTACACCCTTCACAGGATCTGATCGCTCTAATACCAACTTGATACGAGTCGTTGTGCGAGCATATTTGATCGCGAAATTATCAAAGGTGGGTTGAGAAGAGGATGACAGAAACACAAGAATAATTCAGTATGTGGCGAAGGAAAATACCCTCATTAGATTATGAATATGAAAAGATTACAATTCTTCTCTCACAGTCTCATTAGAATCGAGAACAAACTCTCAATTCTCTCTAAACCCTAATCTCTCTTGATACAATCTCTCTTTGATTATATCTGATTGATTAGAAACCCTAAACAACTCTTTTTATAGGTGTAACAACGTGGATGACAAAGTGGTAAATAACCAAGCCCAAACCCCATAGAAATTCGTGCAAATAGAAACCCAAACGAATTAGGAAACCGTCGATGAGTCGACTCATGTGCATATATGAGTCGACTCATGACACATGGGTCGACTCATACAGTGATGAGTCGGCTAATCAGAAACTTTTGATAAAACGGCTGGGTTTCGTGAGTCGACTCATGCCTGAGACAGGCATGAGTCGACTCAACCTGATGAGTCGACTAATGTAATGTATGAGTTGACTCACGGGCTAAAAACTAGATGCTTCGATTCTTCGATTCACCGTCTCGTTCCACGCTAGTAGAAAACTGAGTATTGGCGACGGGGTATTGGTGACGGATTTTACATCCGTCGCCAATACAAACATTAGCGACGGAACATTGGCGACGGGGTGAGACCCGTCGCTAATGTTTGTATTGGCGACGGATTTGATCCGTCGCCAATGTTTTTCCGTCGCCAATACTTATTGGCGACGGAAAAACA
>BQKN01065842.1:460291-471869 GCA_022839385.1 Asparagus kiusianus | reverse complement strand
TTACAAATTTAAAGCAAGTGTATGTATCATAAAAACTAGCTTCAAATCTATTAAATTCAAAACCAAAATAGCCTTCACATTCTAGTTCATGTGGATGTCCTGAAGCTTGAACTATAACAATCGTACAAATCGGATAAGTTTGGAGCTTTTGTGAAATTACGTTCCTCTCCCAAAAAAAAAATTAAAGCACGATAAATCAAAGTGGTCCACGTGTAGGGCCTGTTTGGTTGGCCAAAAATTTAAAGAAACCCCCGGGATTTAAACAAAACTACTAAAAAGTACGTCATATTTCTTCTTCATTTTCTGATGTTTAATGGGCAAATAAACAAATGGAAAATCCCAAAGGAAAATATAATCCATGTCATCCAAAACACAAAAAAGGGGGAAATGCATATTAGTCCTTTAAATCATCTCTAATTGCTACATACTATCTTAAATCTCATTATTTACTTATTAGTCCCTTAAATCTTTAATTTTCATGCTAGTCCTTTTGTTAGAAAACTAGGGGTGGCAAACGGGTCGGGTCAGGTCATAACTGACCCAACCCATATAAGTGTGATCCGACCCGACCCGTTTAATAAATGGGTCAATGCGATCTGACTCGTTTATTAAACGGGTTACCCGACCTGACCTATATAACCCGAATGATCCGTTTATCAAAGTTCACTTCAATGTGGTGGATACTATATCCAACCATCACCTGACAAACTGAAAGACATCCAAATGGTTTGAACCAGAAGACCACTGTCTTCTTTTAAATTACCTGACAGTTCACACACCAAATGAAGAATAAGGAAAAATTGCTTCTAGGCCCCAAATTTATATTTTCAATGTGCCCCAGCCCCTCCTATTTCTTTAATATTCTTTAGCCCCTCCTTTTTGAAAAAAATATGTCCAAGCCCCTCCATCACTCCTCCATCATGATTCCAGCTCATTCCAGCAGTTGATTAGACATGCCAGCTCATGATTAGACATATCAGCTGACTTAAATCCCGAATTTACCCTCCTCTTTCTCATGTCAGTGGATGTTAACTCTTTTCTGTAACATGTTAACTCTTTTCTGTAAAATGTTAACTCTTTTCTGTAACATGTTAACTCTTTTCTGTAAAATGTTAACTCTTTTCCGTAACATGTTAACTCTTACAAATAACATGTTAATTCTTACAGCTAACATGTTAACTCTTACAGCTAACATGTTAACTCTAACAGCTAACATGTTAGCAGTAAGAGTTAACATGTTACGGAAAAGAGTTAACATGTTACAGAAAAGAGTTAACATGTTACAGAAAAGAATTAACATTAATGTGCCCACGCAAAGTTCCTCGGAACGACGCCGGTGGCGGAGCGGGGAAGGGGGCAGAGGGGGACCGGAGGAGGAGGAGGGAGGTGCAGCGGGGGAGGGAGGCGGGGTGGAGGAGGCGGGGGAGGTGTAGGGGGGAGGCGGTGAGGAGGAGGAGGGAGCTATAGGGGGAGGGAGGCGGGGGGATGAGGGAGGTGTAAGGGGAGGGGAGGGAGGCGGGGGAGGGGAAGGAGGTGTAGGGGGAGGGGAGGGAGGCGGGGAGGGGAGGGAGGGGGAACGGAGGAGGAGGAGGGGGTGTAGGGGAGGGTAAAATGGGGATTGTGTATGGAGTTTGCATGGGAACTTGAGGAGAGGGGCTTTTAATAATTTTTTCAAAAAGGGGGACTGCAGCACATGTTTGAAAATTGGGGGGGCTGGGACACATTAAAAATATAAATTTGGGGCCTTGAAGCAATTTTTCCGAAGAATAATGTACTTAATACAACACAATTTCTTGAACCACATTTTTGTTTCAGAGCGCATCTTTTAGTTCTCATCATTCATGCCTCATCAAAGAACCTAGCAAAGCATCGCCTCCCCCAATCCGCCCACGCCCAAAACAATCATAAAAAAATGAATAGTCTTATTATAATCCTAGAGTTCAGATAGAGACAGAAGAGAGCCAGCTCCTCCTATCTCATCTACTACTACTTTACTCTGTAAGGTTTTCTACTACCTCCCTCGCGCTCTCCCTATTTCAATCCTCTCTTTTTTACGAATCCTAGAATGGACCAAATCCTAGGAGACAGAGGAGGAGGACCCCCCCTCCTCCGATTCTAGCCCCCGTCCGATCCAATTGTCCAATCTGAAGATGCTGGACCTCAGCAAATGGACCTTGAACCCGACCCGACCTAGCTCGATGATCCCGCCCTCGTGGCCCCTTGACGGCGGCAGAGTCGGAGGATGAGGAGGAGACGACGGAGCCCTTGCCTGACTCCGCCAGTAGCGCCCTCGTCCCTAAGAGGAAGCGTGGCCGCCGCCCAAATCTCAGGCGGCGAAGAAAACACCACCGGCGAGGAGGACAAGGAGGAGGTCCTTTTTCTCTACAGCGCGTTTATGAGAGACGAAGGGTTGCTGGTTCACTTAGTTATTCGGGTCAACCCAAATTGACCTATTTAATAAATGAGTAAATTTGGATTGACCCGTTTATGATCCGACCCATGTAATTCAACTCATACCTATTATAAACGGGTCGGGTCGGGTCGGGTTGATGGGTCAGATCATAAATTGCCACCCCTAAGAAAAACTATTAACTTTCTCTAACTCTAACAGGGTTAATGCTTATCCCAACAACTCATGTTAGGGGTTTTTTTATTTGGGACATTTGGGGGGATAATGAGATAATTTTGGGGATTCTATTTCATAGTTTTATTCATTAGGACAATGGAACGAGGATATTACCTTTTTGTGTTATTGGTTTTTCGGAACACTAGCGAGATAATTTCACCACTTGGGATAAAATTACCTCACTCATATACAAAAATTTTGTCCCAATAGTAAAAACTTACTCCATCCTCCATATTGGAACAATTTTGTTCCACTTTGAAGGCAATTGGGATAATTTTCAAACATTTTTGTATTACTTAACTAATACATGCTAATTATATTATAAATATATGATATGATATATAAAATAAAAAATAATAATATATTTAATATATAATATTATATTATCATGTAATAAAATAAAATATAATTATAGCTTAATTTATATGTATAATTTATTTTATGATATTTATTATATATTATTATGCAATATCACAATCTATATTATATAATAGTACAACATATTGATTATAATATTTTAATAACATATATTATTATATAATATATTATATTAATTGTAGTTGATATTTTATTGTAGCAATTATATTATAGCGTATTATATTAAACCAATATAATAATAAAGTATAATATAATATAACATATTAAAATTAATAAATATGTTAGTATAATACATTTAATTATAAAATATAATATAATATAAATCATGTTATGTGATTATATTATATTATATTATATTAATATAATAAATTTATTATTGTACTATAATATAATACATTTTAAATATTTTTTATATATCATAGTAGTTATCATATAATATTATACTATATATATTTTAATTACAGTATAGTATTTTAAATAATATTATATTGAATACAGTAAAATATTATAATATTTTATAGAGTACATTATATCCTATAATACTATATTATAATATATTAAATTAAATAATATATTATTAAAGTATTATATTAAATATATTGTTCATATATTATATATATCAATTATTATATAATTTAGCATACTAATATAATGTAATATAATATAATAATTAATAATATTACTTAGTGATAATAGTATAACATATTATATTTTTATATAAATAAAATAATGTATTATAATAAATATTATATTAAATATATTAATCTTATATTATATTAATTATTATATAGTATAACATGCTAATGTAATATAATATAATATAATAATTAATAATATTAATTAGTAATTATAATATAACATATTATATTTTAATTTAATATAAAATAATATTTATATTATAATAATATACTAAATAATATACTAAACCAATTAGATAAGTTAATCTAGAAGTATAATAGATAAAATTAAAAATTTTAATAAGGCGTCACATTATCAATTATCCCACATGAATTGTCAAATCAAAGGCTTAAATTGTCACATTATCTGACTTTACCCACTCAAAATATCCCAAAGGGATAAATTTTTTTCAATTGGAATAATTTTTCCACTTGGTCCCAATTTGTCCCATGCAATAACCCTCCTTATCTTATTACCCTATGGTATATATTTTCCTCCAAAGTTTTGGGTTTAGTGGGAAGCTAGACATAAAAATGATCTTAATTTTGGGATTACGAGAAACATGGGGCCATTGGCGAAGAAAGAATGTGGTTTGAATTAGTATAAGTGGTGATATAATGGGTATTCTGCTAGTTCTATCATATTTAACGGTCGTTAGTAACACCAGACAAGGCAACTGAAGATCTTAGGGACTAATAAGCAAATAATTAGATGAGGGACTACTTCGCCATTAAAAAGGACAAATTTTCAAAACCGACCATTTTAGGTTTTTATTTGTAAAAAACGACCTATTTTACTTTTATTTGCAAAAGCCGACCTGGTTTCAGCCTCGGCGCTGAAACCAGGTCGGTTTTTGTGAAAAAACTGCCGAAACTTCACGGGAGTTCAACTCCCGTGAAGTTTAGCAGCCTATTTAAAAGTCTGTTAAAACTTCACTGGAGTTGAACTCCCGTGAAGGTCTGTAACATGCAAAAAAAACTCCAGGCTAGAATTCCATTCATCAGAATTTTTTTTCATTTGCCCATTTCAACGAAAAGCATAGAGATGACCAGCACGGGAGCAGCTAGCAGCAACCAAGAGATGACGAGCTCCTCCTCCTCCTCTACTGCTTCTACCGCTCCTCCTCCTCTTGAATCTGTCTTGTTCCTTCTTTGCCAGCGATGCCAATAGAGCTGGAGCAGACCATGGAGGAGGAATCACGGAGGAGATCATCATGATGCTGCAACTTCTTCGTGCCATTGATTTGGGCAATTTATTGGGGGTTTTGCCTCTTTGGACGTGTCCTGCCACCATGATCCCCCTCCCCTCCACCGATTCTGAGGGGATTTCTCCATCCAATTGATCGGTATCCAACCCTATATAGGTCAGGTTACACCTTTGCTAAAACAATGAAGGAACTTTCCCTGTGAGCTTATTACCCCCGAGCATGAGCCTGAGACTTTGAGAAATGTTTTCAGGGATAGCTCCTTCAAGGTTATTACAGCTCAAATCAACGTACCCTAAAGTAGGAGATAATAGGAAATCAAACGGGAACCGCCCATCAAGAGAATTGTAGCTGAGGTCCAAAAAGTTCAGATGTCTAGTGAGCTCATCAGGAATCATGCCAGTAAATCCATTTTGATTAGCAACAAACCGCCTCAAGCTCCGGGTTGAGTTTTTTTTGCATGTTACAAACTTCACGGGAGTTCAACTCCCATGAAGTTTAGCAGATTACTAATTAGGCTGCTAAACTTCACGGGAGTTGAACTCCCGTGAAGTTTCGGAAAATTTTTACAGAAACCGACCTGGTTTTAGCGCCTGAGCTGAAACCAGGTCGGTTTTTACAAATATTTTAAAAATGAGTCGTTTTTTACAAATAAAAAATCAAATAGGTCGGTTTTAAAAATTTGTCCCCATTAAAAATAATGTGAGGAACCAATATGCAATTAAGAATCCCAGTTAAACCGCAATTAAAAAGTGGCGGAGGAAGAGAGGAAGAGGGCTAGGGTTACAATCACCGCGTCCTCTCCCTCTCATCTCATCGTTCCCTCCTTTTTCTCTCGCTCTCATGGTGGAAAACGGATGTTAGTTAACGTGAACTCTCCGTCTCCCTCGGTTATTTCTCTCCTTCTTGCCTTCGGTAAAATCGCGTGCTAGGGTTTTTGTTAACTCGAATTCTCACGTAAAATTTGTGTTCTTTATCTTTATTTAGACGAAGTTCTTTATATTTTCTGTTGTTGGGTTGAATTGTCTTGCGAAATTCCTTATACCTTTATTTACACGAAAGAGGGCTGTTGCTGTCTAAAGCTCCGAGCATCCCTATCGAATCTCAAGTTATCTCTTTCTCTCTCTCTTCGATCAATGGCAAATAATTTAACCGTTTCCCCTGAAATTTGAGCCCAATATCGTAACTAGGGTTTTAGTTTTCGACCCGTAAACCCTAACAGTAAAAGTGGTTAGGGTTCTCCCTATTTCCTCTTGTGAGTTGTTGAAATTTCAGAACTTTCTCATTTCCGATCAGTTTATGTTTAATGAACTTTCTCATTCCTACGGACTAACGTGTCATGTCTCAGATCGATTTACTGCTTATTTCTTGACTTCGCTAGAACTATTAGCAGCACCTTGTCATAATTGGACAGCGATACAAACTATTAAAAGTTCATAAACTTCATTCTAACAGCTAGTAAAGCTTCTTTGTTGGCTTCTAAAACAGGATCGGCCTAATTTCACAACCTGTAAGCTTTTTATACAAACCTGAAAACAAAGCTTCCTATCTGATTTTTGGAGAAACCGAGCACCAAAGCACAGGAACTTTTCTACCGGACTTTTTCCTTAGTCTTTGTTTTGATGATACTGAGAACAAAGACTGCTACAAAGAATATAGGTAGAGAAGGGAATAAAATACTTAAAATAATCAACTTCAAAACTTTCCTGTAATGGCCGAATAAAGAACAGAGAGAGAAACAGAGAGGTGCGGAACTTTTTTCCTGGAGGTTTTTTTTTCTTTTTTTCGTTCTACTAAACTCATCAATTGTTTACATATATATAGGATTAAGATTACAACTCCAATCTTATCCAATAACTAGAAAACTCTCTACTAACTAGTATTCTATTCTAACTAGAATTCTATCTACTAACTAGGATTCAAACTACCAATCCGTACTGATTAACAACTCACATACTCCCCCTTAATCTGGACGAGATTCCAAGTCCCTTACTCCTAGAAGTTCTCGCATCTCGATGAACTTTACCCTTGCTAGTGCCTTCGTGAGAATATCTGCTCGCTGCTCGCTCGTGCTCACGAACTCCACTTTAATCTGTCCTCGCTCAACACACTCACGAATGAAGTGAAAACGTGTGTCGATATGCTTGCTTCTTCCATGAAAAACTGGATTCTTCATCAAGGCAATCGCGGATTTGTTGTCGACAAAAAGTGTAACCGGCTTGGGCTCACTCCCAATCACCTCGCTGATTAAACTCCTCAACCACAAGCCTTGGCACGCTGCTGCAGTTGCCGCCATAAATTCTGCCTCGCAGGATGATAACGCCACCGTCTTCTGCTTCTGTGATGTCCAAGTGACCAAGCTGTGTCACCAAGGTAAAATGGCATGCCGCCTGTACTGCGCCTGTCATCAACGTCTCCCGCAAGATCACTGTCAGTGAATCCCACCAACTCTTCATTGCCTCGACCTCGTTTGTACACCAATCCGTAGTACATAGTACCCTTCACGTACCTCAAAATATGCTTGACCACCTGTCGATGCAAAACTGTAGGGTGCTCCATGTACCTACTCACAATCCCCACGGCATATGTGATATCGGGTCGGGTGTGAGTTAAATACCTTAAGCATCCGATAATGCGTCTATACTCCGTCACGTCCACCGGTGTTCCTTCAGAATCCTTTCCAAGCTTGTACACCCATTTGAGACCAATGGGTTTGGAATCCCGCGGTAACTCCGTGAGTATCCAAGTCTTGTTCTTCTCGATGGCCTCTAATTCCTTCTCCATGGCAGTCCGCCATTCTTGATTTGCTGAAGCCTCAACATAGCTCGCGGGTTCGTCATTGATGAGAAACAACTCCTCTTCAGGGAGATCAATCACCTCCGTCTCCGCATAGATGTCCGCAAGGGATCGATAGCGTACGGGAGTCATAACTGCAGCTTCAGGGGGTCCGAACGCGTCCAAAACAGTGGGGTTCGCTACCTCTGCAGCAGTTTCTGGACTGGTCAGTGTTTGTGGGCTAGTTCGGCCTGCAGTTGGCTCGTATCCGGCAGGTTGCTGCCTTGTTCGGACTGACAACAGTCCAGTTTTTCCTCTGGTTGTCGCTGATGCAGCAGGGACTGCTGCTACGCCTGCTGTTCTTGAACCAGCACCGAACTGTGTGCTGGTTTGGGCAGCTGCAGTCCGTCTGAACCGGACTGCCTGCTGTCCAGAAAACTGGACTGCCTGCTGTCCAGTTTGGACAGCAGGAGATGCATCGGTTTCTGCGCCGGCTGCTGTGCCGCCCGCTGTTGATTCCTCTTCCGCTGCGAGCTCTACCCAGCTGAGTGGTTCTGTGTCTCCATCTGCGCTCCATTGCCATTCTTTTCCTTCCTCGAACACGACATCTCTGCTGACATGAATTCTGCCGTGTTGAGGGTCGTAGAGGCGATGCGCTTTGCTTCCTTCTTCTACCCCAATATACACCGTTTGCGTGTTCCGATCGTCGAGTTTCTTATGAGAAGGACCTACAATCTTCACATGCGCTACACATCCTGCAGAAAGTTGTGGACTGGTTCGGGCAGCAGGTGGCTGCCTTACTTGTTGTGCCGGCTGTCCAGGTTCATCTCCGGTCATCTCCACTGCATCATGAGCTCCTGCAGGGGCTGTTCGGACTGCTGCAACGCCTGCAGGGGCTGTTCGGACTGTTCGGCCAGTTTGGATGGACTGAAATCCGCCGGTTGTTATAGTCTTTAACTCTATTCTGTACAATCGGTTAGTTGAACGTGTCACCCTCATCAAGAGAGCACCGTTCCTATCAAACACCCTCAGGAACTCACCAGAAATGACAACGTTGCTTCCATTTTCAGTCATCTGACCAAGGCTAATAATGTTAGATTTCAAACTTGGAATATAATATACCTCAGGTAGTAGCCTTTGATCGCCGTTCTTGCACTGAAAGAGGATAGAGCCTTTCCCCTTGATCTCTATCGCGGATCCATCACCAAACTTGACGGTTCCCTTGATGTTCTCGTCGAGCTCCTTGAACTTGCCTCGGTGGCCGGTCATGTGATTGCTAGCTCCGTTGTCGAGGTACCAAACGTCGTTGGCAACTTGTGCCTCCCCCGCTGTGAGTAAGTTTGGCACCACCTTCTCCTCATTAAGTAGGATGACCTTTGATGATCCTTCTAAAACAGTCATCATCAGGGTTGGTTCATTGTCATATGCACGGGTAAGATGAGCCTCCTGTTCATGATTGCGGAGTTGCTTGTGACACTCCGACTGAAAGTGCCCGTATACTCCGCAATTGAAGCATTTGATGTTGGACTTGTCTCGACCACCGCTTGTGCTACTCTCCCCCTCCTGGCGAGCTGCACCTCCATGGCCGAAACCACCTTCTGGACGTCCTCCTCTGCCGCCGAAACCACCTCGGCCTGCCTGGCCGCCGTGCTCCCCTCCGCGGCCTGCCTGGGCAGCGTGGTGCTGCTGCCCGCTGCCGTGGTGCTGCTGTCCGCCTCGGCCTCTTTGGCCACGGCCACGCCCACGACCTTGTCCTCGTCCGCTGCCATCATTGGTTGTAGGTGTTGAGAGGAAGCCTCCGCCGTTCTTCTTGCTCCTTGCTTGCCACTCCGCATGCGTCAACAATAGATGATCATCGCCGTTGTTTCGAAAAACACGCGCCCTCTCCTCGTGGGCTTTGAGACGCCCGATCGCCTCCTCGAGTGTCATGTCGTCGATGTCCCCGAACTGTTCAATCGTGGAGACGATAGTAAGGAATCTCTCCGGTACCGCCCGAAGTAGCTTTCTGACGACGTAGTTCTCCTCCATCTCGCCTCCTAAAGCCCGGATCTTGTTGACGACTCCTGTCAACTTCGTCGAAAAATCATCGACGTTGTCATTCTCCTTCATCCGGAGAAGTTCGAACTCGGACTTCAAGGTCTGCACCTTCGCGTTCCTAACACGATCCGCTCCTAGGTGCATAGTTTTCAACGTCTCCCATGCCTCTTTTGCCGTTTGCTTTTCTGCAATCACCATCAAAGTCTCTTCAGGAATCCCCTGATAGATGGCCGCTAACGCTATCTGATCCTTCCTGTGTTCCACGGACACGCCTGCCGCGGGCTCAATGGCTTCCCACACGTCTTGAGCCTTCATGTAGACTTTCATCTTGATTGCCCACGAAGCATAGTTTTCCCTCGATAACGTCGGGTATTGAAGAGTAAGCGAACCCACCTTGGTCGTCATCTTCTCCGAACTCGTCAACTCTTCAGATCTTGGTTGAATCTTAGGCATACACGGCTCTGATACCACTTGTTGGCTTCTAAAACAGGATCGGCCTAATTTCACAACCTGTAAGCTTTTTATACAAACCTGAAAACAAAGCTTCCTATCTGATTTTTGGAGAAACCGAGCACCAAAGCACAGGAACTTTTCTACCGGACTTTTTCCTTAGTCTTTGTTTTGATGATACTGAGAACAAAGACTGCTACAAAGAATATAGGTAGAGAAGGGAATAAAATACTTAAAATAATCAACTTCAAAACTTTCCTGTAATGGCCGAATAAAGAACAGAGAGAGAAACAGAGAGGTGCGGAACTTTTTTCCTGGAGGTTTTTTTTTTCTTTTTTTCGTTCTACTAAACTCATCAATTGTTTACATATATATAGGATTAAGATTACAACTCCAATCTTATCCAATAACTAGAAAACTCTCTACTAACTAGTATTCTATTCTAACTAGAATTCTATCTACTAACTAGGATTCAAACTACCAATCCGTACTGATTAACAACTCACATTCTTTAATGTCCCCACTCGTTCGGATTATGTTTTGAGAATTAATTTATCCAAAATAAGTTTCTTTCATGCTTCAATTGTGTCTTTCTAAACAAAAAAAACAGCGAAAATGAGAGTAAATAAGCTAAAAAGAGGCCCAACTAATCTAAAGGGCATTTTGGGTATTATAAAAAGAGGGTAGCCATATTTAAAGTGGGTTAGGGTAAGTTTAGCTCCCGAGGGGTGTTAAGCGCTAGCAACAATCCTTCATCCCTCCGTTTGCTTCTGATCTTTTTACCTTGCCTTGCACACTCAGGCACCGCGTTCTAAATACAGCAGGCGCCAATCTCGTATAGAATTTTCCTTCTCCATTCACAGAAGCTTGAACTTGAATGTGCACCATGGACCTGTTCTCTAAACTCTTCATCTTCCTCCTCTTTTCATCATCAAAATCGATCCATGCCTCCGGTTTCTATCACTTAGAGCGCGAAGATCTTCTATATATTCGCGATTCCTTGACTTCAACGGCGAACCTCCATTCTAAGTGGACAGGCCCTCCTTGCTTTGAGAACCAAACCAGATGGATCGGTATCACTTGCTTCAACTCCCACGTCGTCGGTATAAACCTCACCGGGATTCAACTGACAGGGTCCCTCCCGCCGAAATCTCTTCAACACGTCGCGTACCTCGAGAACCTGAACTTGAGCGATAATGCACTTCATGGTGATATTCCAACCCTGCAGGGTCTAAATAACCTGAAAATTGTTTCTCTGGCGAGAAATAAATTTTCAGGCTCAATCCCGGAAGATTTTGTGGCTTTGCCGAGATTAACAAGGCTAGAGCTTCAAGATAACCTTTTGAATGGAAAGATTCCATCTTTTGATCAGAAGAGCTTGACGGAGTTCAATGTGTCGTATAATTTTTTAGAGGGTAAAATTCCTGAGA